>JAMYXO010004172.1:0-18046 GCA_033310375.1 Conus canariensis | reverse complement strand
AGTTATGGAGCGTATTGTTATGTTTTTGAAGTACATTGGTTACAGTATAACTAAAACACACACACAACACACACACACCCACACACCACAGCCACCACGCACGCACGCACGCACGCACACACAAACTTGCATTATTGAGTGGGATTGGATAGCAGGAAAGTGCCACGATTGAGATCCATTGGATTAGTTCTCATCCTGTTATTGTGTCTCTGATCTAGTTTCTCAGAATGATTTTTTTTCTAGTTCTAGTTGATGACATCACACAGTATGATGTCAGAACTTGTGTAATATATTTATGACGTCAATTCTTTGCTCTGTCCATTTGCCAAAGATGGACATTAATGACTATGTAGCGTATTGTTTTTTGTTTTTTTTCTCTTGAAAAAGGCCACGTGGCCAAAAAATTGAAGATTGGAATTGTGATCCTGTGTAAAATCATATCGTTCACCGCAGATCTCTAAACGAGGCCTTCAAAACTATTTCACAGACGCCTTGGTGTGGACTACACTGTCTCATAGAAGTACTCAGCAGGAATCGCTTAAATCGCCAGGAATCACAGAGATGTACGTGGTTTCCGCATAGTTATGTCGGTGACTGGTACCACTCATTACCCTTACTCCGTTGGGAAAATTGCTTCACTTAATACTGTAGTCGGTTTCTTGCCAACGCCAACTCCAACAACAATCCCAACCATAAAGCAAACATGATAATATAGTCACTGTTCATCTAACTACTCACAGGGAAGTGTGTGTGTGTGTGTGTGTGTGTGTGTGTGTGTGTGTGTGTGTGTGTGTGTGTGTGTGGTGGAAGGGTGGACTTTTCTGTATTGTGTTTCTTTTATCCATCACCCACCGCCGCCCCACCCAACACACCTACCTCGTTTTCTATTGTCCTCATCCCCATCCATTTTCTGATTGTTGTTGACAGCATCGATACCTTTATGATTGCGTATACATACATGTTTTCTTTGCCAAGCCTTTGCATATTAATGTATGTTTTTGTGTGTGTGTGTGTGTGTGTTGTGTGTGTGTGTGTGTGTGTGTGTGTGTGTGTGTGTGTGTGGTGAATCACGTACTCCGTAATCCTGTGTGTCTATCATTTCTATCATATTTCTCTCTCCCTTTGTGTTGTAAAATCTTATCGCATAATTTAGCTTAGCAAAGACAAATTTGAAGAAAAGGTCCGGCCTGAGATACCGATTTTTGATCGAATAAAGCTTTTCTTGGTTCTGAGTTCGAGTCTCTCTCTCTCTCTCTCTCTCTCTCTCTCTCTCTCTCTCCTCTCTCTCTCTCTCTCTCTCTCTCCTCTCTCTCTCTCTCTCTTCTTCCCCCACCTCTCACTCTCTCGCTCTCACTTCCTCCATCATCTTCCCTTTCTTTCTTCTGTACTGTCTGCTTTAACATCAGTTCCCTGTACCAAATGTACGATCTAGTGCGCTTGTATCTTTCTGTCTGTACTGTCTGTGCTGTTAACCATCACCGTTCCCTGTACCAAAATGTAACGATCATAGTGCGCTTTGTATTCTTTCTGTCTGTACTAGTCTGTGCTGTTAACCATCACCGTTCCCTGTACCAAAATGTAACGATCATAGTGCGCTTTGTATGATGAAGCAGGCATGACCGTACCTTCTGTAAAAATCCGAACTTCCTGTGAAATCGGGATTGCTTGCTTGAGCGTGAGTGGACGCACGCACGCACGCACCCCCACCCCCACACACACGCCCACAACACACACACACACACACACACACACACACACACACACACACACACACACACACACACACCACACACACACACACATTATGTCATTCTCCCCTCTCTCTCTCTCTCTCTCTCTCTCTCTCTCTCTCTCTCTTTTCTTGCCCCTAATCCTCAACCCTCACTCAACCCCCACCACCCCACCCACCCACCCATACACCCCGCTCCCCGACCCTCCTCACATAAGCTTGCTAAGCCATTGTCATAACGATGGGCAAATCGTTTATCAGCATTGCTTTTCCTCCACTACCAGTTAAAAAAAAGTCCGAACATGAAAATCCAGCTGTCCACCATAACGACAACCTCAGGGAATAATTCACGATGCCTTCCTTTCTGCTGCAAACTTGATTTCTATAAAGTCCTGTGAGGAAAATCTGTCTACCCGCCCAATACGTCGTTTAGGATCTGTGAATGTTTGGCTTGGCCTGGTTCTTAGCAGTAAAGCTGGATTATCAGTAAAAGCGCTCAAAGAGATATACTGACAGGTCTGGTGCCCTTTCCCCTCCCGTTCCCTCCTGTCCCCTACCTTGCCCCCCCCCCCTCCCCCCCCCCCCCCGCCCACATTCCCCCCTTGAAAACAGAACAACATTTCTCCTCATTAACTTCCAACTCCTTCCTTTCATTTTCCTTCATCTCTCTTCTCTCTCTCTCTCTCTCTTCTCTCTCTCTCTCTCCTCTCTCTCTCTCTCTCTCTCTCTCTCTCCAAAGGAGAGCGTGGTAAGAAGAGACAGGAAGGTGCACTTTATCCCAGGTCATTTGGAACTATCGTACCTTGCCCATGATAAATTGAGAACCGATGGAAGAGGCCCAGCGAAACCCTGAGACAGGCCATGGGAGGGCAGTGTCTTCTTCTCAGGCCATGGAGAGCAGAGAATGTCTAAATCTGCCTTCTAGCTCAGCCATCTTATTTCGCCCGCAAACCCCACTTTTCACATAAGTAAATTTCCTCAACCAAAAAAACAGCTAAAAACCTACAAAATCAAAAAACTTAATCGCGTGAAAAGTGGGGTCTGCGGGCAAATAATATTGCTGCTCTAGAACCACACATTTAGACATTCTCTCTGATTAATCTTCTATCTCAAGCACTACCAACAAATCAGAACAAACAACTGGTTTTCCATCTTGGTTAGTTATTTTTACACACAATGAATGTATATCCTCACCAACTAATTTTTTAAATTGAGCGTTATTAAATGTATATGACTGATAATCGCAAAACCCGCCTTAATTGATGTAGTACCTTAGAACCGTAGATGGCCGACCATTAAACAAATTAGCATCTGTTTTTAATTCACTTAAATGAACATACAACCTTGGGTTAATTAGAAAATCAGATGGTCTACTACCTGCATACTCATAGAGGCCACTTTCTAAGTACTTATGTGTTTTAATATGATAGGTTTCATCACTATCATAAAAGCCCAAGATTCGCGCAAGTCCTCTGGGAAAACGTACTCTCTTCTTCTTTAAGTTCTAGAAAACCATAGTTTATATGCGCTCGGCTAATATAGAACAGTTCGGGTGTGTTGATTTTGATTTTGTTATTTGATTACGTGGCCCTGTCTGCAAAATAAATCGCCATGAAACAAGAAGCCAGAACCATACTACCCCTAGCAAGAATACTTAATCGCAAAATGTCTGATAGCAATAACCAAGACATTAATTTTATAGAGGAGAGGATGGCCGTTATTAATCCCACAAATGTTTGGGAAAGCGTGACGTATGCTGTAAGCAAAATCCCAGAGTCGCTTCTGATTGAACCGCCAGTAAAAGTGATGCTATTTGTTCTGGTTAAGTATGTAAAACCTAACGGTAACGTGAGGAACGTCTGGATTTCAACTAGACAAAAAGAAATTTCTATCCACCGTAGTTATAACTCTGACTGGGCAGGTCATATACTTATGAATTTTGACAATGCAAGCAATGAGGCAAATCTAAAGAGATATGGCTGGTCCGAAGGGCGGGTCCTTAAAATCAAGCTAAGGCAATCACGGCCTTCCAGGTCTATTTATCTTCCTATATTTTGCAGCACTTATCTTTCCTTGTCAACAGAATTGTTCGTAAGGCGCGAGGGCAGAACACAAAATCCCAATATTGAGTCTATTCCGATGGAAGAGAGAAGACGTGCGGTCTTAAACATCCAAAATTCTGACAACATGTGCTTCATGTGGTGCGTTTTGGCACATCTGCATCCTGCCACACGAACGCAGAAAAAGTCTCTAGTTACAAACAGTATAGACATGAGCTGAACTTTGAAGGTATAGAGTTTCCGGTAGACATAGACAGCATTACTCAATTTGAAGAACAAAACAATCCAATCACTGTAAACGTATATTTATGGTCTGACTTCTTCTATCTACTGCCGGTGCGAGTCTCCCTAAATGCTCCTATTTTTGGCGAGTCGCATCAAACTCATGTAGACCTGATATTAATTAGCGACGGCAAGAAGCGTCATTATGTATTGATCAGAGCATCAAGCAGCCTTATGGATGATACACTATCAGACATTCATAAGCTGGATTTCTGTAGGAGCTGTATGGACGTAATCTTCACTGCAGAAGCAGCTATCCCCCATAAGCGCTGCTGTAAGAGTGTTGTGGGTAGTGAGCCCGGCCGTTCTCGTTCTATACTGGTGGCCAGAATCCATGAATGTAACAATCTAAATGACCGTGCCCAAGTTTTCAGGATGGCTGACACGCATCCCGGCGTACAATATGAGCTCTATTTGGCAATTTGCCTAAATAACCCAACAGTGAGCTGCTACACTCTCTCTCCAGAAGCTCTGGAAACTCTGAAAAATACCTCTACTTTTCACATCGTAACTCTTGAAAGTACCCAATATAAACTCACCCCAATACATTCATCCACCCCACCTAACAGTCGGTCTCGCCCTAACCTGGAGAATCTAGCCTAATCCCCCATTCTCCCTATCCCCTATCTCCCTATCCCCCATTCTCCCTATCCCCTATCCCCTATCCCCCATTCTCTCATTCTCTCATTCTCCTAATCAGACCACAGAAGAGCCCCTTTAATGAACAAGGCGATACAAAAAAAGTATCCGGCCCTCCCAACTTTTTTTTCCTCAGTTACTCTCAGGTTAAAGTCTCAAAGTCTAAAGTTACTCTCAAGTTAAAGTCTCAGCCGATAGTCAGCCGATATCAGCCGATAGTCAGTCAAGTTACTCAGTTAAGTCTCAGCGTACTCAAGTAAAGTCCAGCCGATAGTCAGCCGATAGTCAGTCTAAGTTACTCTCAAGTTAAAGTCTCAGCCGATAGTCTAAGTTACTCTCAAGTTACTCTAAAGTTAAAGTCTCAGTCTAAAGTCAGTCTAAAGTTAAAGTCTCAGTCTAAAGTCAGTCTAAAGTTAAAGTCTCAGCCGATAGTTACTCCCAAGTCAGTCTAAAGTCAGCCGATAGTCAGTCTAAAGTTACTCTTAGGTCAGTCTAAAGTCAGTCTAAAGTCAGTCTAAAGTTAAAGTCTCAGTCTAAAGTCAGCCGATAGTCAGTCTAAAGTTACTCTTAGGTCAGCCGATAGTCAGTCTAAGTTAAAATCTCAGTCTAAAGTCAGCCGATAGTCAGTCTAAAGTCAGTCTAAAGTCAGCCGATAGTCAGTCTAAAGTTAAAGTCTCAGTCTAAAGTCAGCCGATAGTCACGATAGTCAGCGAAAGTCAGTCTAAAGTCAGTCTAAAGTCAGTCTAAAGTCAGTCTAAAGTCAGTCTCAAGTCATCTCAAGTTAAGTCTCAGCCGATAGTCAGTCTAAAGTCAGTCTCAAGTCAGTCTAAAGTTGCTCTCAGGTCAGTCTAAAGTCAGTCTAAAGTTGCTCTCAGGTCAGTCTCAAGTCAGCCGATAGTTACTTTCAGGTCAGTCTCAAGTCAGCCGATAGATAGTCTCAAGTTACTCTAAGTCGGTCTAAAGTTACTCTAAAGTCAGTCTCAAGTCAGCCGATAGATAGTCTCAGGTCAGTCTCAAGTCAGCCGATAGATAGTCTCAGGTCAGTCTCAGGTCAGTCTCAAGTCAGCCGATAGATAGTCTCAGGTCAGTCTCAAGTCAGCCGATAGATAGTCTCAGGTCAGTCTCAAGTCAGTCTCAAGTCAGCCGATAGTTACTCTCAAGTTACTCTCAAGTCAGCCGATAGTTACTCTCAAGTTACTCTCAAGTTAAAGTCTCAGTCTCAAGTCAGTCCAAGTTACTCTAAAGTTAAAGTCTCAGTCTCAAGTCAGTCTCAAGTCAGTCTCAAGTTACTCTAAAGTCAGCCGATAGATAATCTCAAGTCAGCCGATAGATAGATAATCTCAAGTCGGCCGATAGATAATCTCAAGTCAGTCTCAAGTTAAAGTCTCAGCCGATAGTCAGTCTTAAGTTAAAGTCAGTCAGTCGGTCGGTCAGTCTCTCAGTCGGTCAGTCAGTCAGTCGGTCGGTCAGTCTCTCAGTCGGTCAGTCATCGGTCAGTCAGTCGGTCAGTCGTCAGTCAGTCGGTCAGTCAGTCGGTCAGTCAGTCGGTCAGTTAGTCGGTCAGTCGGTCAGTCAGTCGGTCAGTCAGTCGGTCAGTCAGTCGTAACATGCGATTACGGCTTTGCTTTCGGTCCAATCCAGAACAGGTCGATAATTAATTAATTAATTTCAGTCGGCTAAAATTATCACCACATATAAAATATATACTATTGTAAAATTATGTGTTAAAACTGATAAAACCGCCCGCATCCCCTCCCTCTAGGCTAACACTGCCTCTGTGTGTGTGTGTGTGTGTGTGTGTGTGTGTGTGTGTGTGTGTGTGTGTGTGTGTGTTGTGTGTGTGTTGTAGTTGTGTGTGTGTGTGTGTTGTGTGTGTGTGTGTGTGTGTGTGTGTGTGTGTGTGTGTGTGTTTCGGTGTGTGTGTGTGTGTGTGTGTGTGTGTGTGTGTGTGTGTGTGTTGTGTGTGTGTGTGTGTGTGTCCTTATGGGGTTTGGATAGAACCGATAGTAAGAATATAGGTCTGAAATCATTTGGATCTAACGAATCATTTGATTTTGGAAGGGGGGGGGGAGGGGGGGGGGGGTCACTTTCTCATTTTTGAACGCTTGAGGGAAGACATTAGTTTCGATGGATAAGTTATGGATAGGTAAGTGACTCAACAATGTAAGGCAGAGCGAGTTTGAGCAGAAATGCGGGTGTGTTATCAGAACCCACGGACTTCTTATTCTCTCTAACTGCGGTATGTGCATTCCCCACTTCATGCACAGCAAGAGGAGGAAGATGGAGCGAGTTACTGGATCCAAGTCTTGGTTTGCAAAATAATATCAAAACGATATTAGGGAAGTGTACTACTCCGCATCTCCTACAAAGAACACAAGACCAATGATTATGTGCGGAACCTGGTCACTAACCTAGTTGGGCCCCGCGAACCACTTCTGGCAACCGTCAAACGACGGAAGAAAGGCAAGGTTTGGCCACGTCATTCGTCACAACACCCTCTCCAAAACCATCCTTCAAGGTACGGTTGAAGGAGGGCGAAGACGAGGACGGCAGAGAAAGAGCTGGTCCGACAATATAAAGGACCGGACCAAAATGACCATGCCAGATCTCCTCACGACAGCTACCAACAGAAGAGAACTGCTGAGAGAAATGAGTCTTCGTGACCAACTCAAGGACGCAAATTGATCTGACGTGTGACTTTGTGTGCATGGTTTGGTGTGACAGCGGGGCGTTTCACAATTTCCGTAAGTGTTGGTCTTGCGTGGTTTGGTGTGATAAGCACAGCGCTTCACAATTTCCGTAAGTGTTGGTCTTGCGTGGTTTGGTGTGATAAGCACAGCGCTTCACAATTTCCGTAAGTGTTGGTCTTGCGTGGTTTGGTGTGATAAGCACAGCGTTTCACAATTTCCGTAAGTGTTGGTCTTGCGTGGTTTGGTGTGATAAGCACAGCGCTTCACAATTTCCGTAAGTGTTGGTCTTGCGTGGTTTGGTGTGATAAGCACAGCGCTTCACAATTTCCGTAAGTGTTGGTCTTGCGTGGTTTGGTGTGATAAGCACAGCGCTTCACAATTTCCGTAAGTGTTGGTCTTGCGTGGTTTTGTGTGATAAGCACAGCGTTTCACAATTTCCGTAAGTGTTGGTCTTGCGTGGTTTGGTGTGATAAGCACAGTGCTTCACAATTTCCGTAAGTGTTGGTCTTGCGTGGTTTGGTGTGATAAGCACAGTGCTTCACAATTTCCGTAAGTGTTGGTCTTGCGTGGTTTTGTGTGATAAGCACAGTGCTTCACAATTTCCGTAAGTGTTGGTCTTGCGTGGTTTGGTGTGATAAGCACAGCGCTTCACAATTTCCGTAAGTGTTGGTCTTGCGTGGTTTGGTGTGATAAGCACAGCGCTTCACAATTTCCGTAAGTGTTGGTCTTGCGTGGTTTGGTGTGATAAGCACAGCGCTTCACAATTTCCGTAAGTGTTGGTCTTGCGTGGTTTGGTGTGATAAGCACAGCGCTTCACAATTTCCGTAAGTGTTGGTCTTGCGTGGTTTGGTGTGATAAGCACAGCGCTTCACAATTTCCGTAAGTGTTGGTCTTGCGTGGTTTGGTGTGATAAGCACAGCGCTTCACAATTTCCGTAAGTGTTGGTCTTGCGTGGTTTGGTGTGATAAGCACAGCGCTTCACAATTTCCGTAAGTGTTGGTCTTGCGTGGTTTGGTGTGATAAGCACAGCGCTTCACAATTTCCATAAGTGTTGGTCTTGCGTGGTTTGGTGTGATAAGCACAGTGCTTCACAATTTCTGTAAGTGTTGGTCTTGCGTGGTTTGGTGTGATAAGCACAGCGCTTTACAATTTCCGTAAGTGTTGGTCTTGCGTGGTTTGGTGTGATAAGCACAGCGCTTCACAATTTCCGTAAGTGTTGGTCTTGCGTGGTTTGGTGTGATAAGCACAGCGCTTCACAATTTCCGTAAGTGTTGGTCTTGCGTGGTTTGGTGTGATAAGCACAGCGTTTCACAATTTCCGTAAGTGTTGGTCTTGCGTGGTTTTGTGTGATAAGCACAGCGCTTCACAATTTCCGTAAGTGTTGGTCTTGCGTGGTTTTGTGTGATAAGCACAGCGTTTCACAATTTCCGTAAGTGTTGGTCTTGCGTGGTTTTGTGTGATAAGCACAGCGCTTCACAATTTCCGTAAGTGTTGGTCTTGCGTGGTTTTGTGTGATAAGCACAGCGTTTCACAATTTCCGTAAGTGTTGGTCTTGCGTGGTTTTGTGTGATAAGCACAGCGCTTCACAATTTCCGTAAGTGTTGGTCTTGCGTGGTTTTGTGTGATAAGCACAGCGCTTCACAATTTCCGTAAGTGTTGGTCTTGCGTGGTTTTGTGTGATAAGCACAGCGCTTCACAATTTCCGTAAGTGTTGGTCTTGCGTGGTTTTGTGTGATAAGCACAGCGCTTCACAATTTCCGTAAGTGTTGGTCTTGCGTGGTTTTGTGTGATAAGCACAGCGCTTCACAATTTCCGTAAGTGTTGGTCTTGCGTGGTTTTGTGTGATAAGCACAGCGCTTCACAATTTCCGTAAGTGTTGGTCTTGCGTGGTTTTGTGTGATAAGCACAGCGTTTCACAATTCCGTAAGTGTTGGTCTTGCGTGGTTTTGTGTGATAAGCACAGCGCTTCACAATTTCCGTAAGTGCCGGTCAAATTTCCCCCCCATTTTTTCCCCTGTTTTTCTTTTTTCTTTTTAACTCAGCCAACTTGCGACCATTCTGTATATATCAAGAGTTTTATTATTTCGTATTGCTTGAATTTTGAGCTATCCGCTTTTTTTTTTTTTTTTTTTTTTTTTTTTAAGCGACGTTGGCGTCAGTCAGGGCCACCTGAGAAAATTTTGAATGAGATGTCATTCGCGTCAGTTGTACGCACGTTCTGAACGGCACTTTCACCCCCCCCTCCCCCCCCCCCCCCAAAAAAAAAAAAAAAAGTGGGGGGGGGGGCATCTTTGTGACATACAAGTTTTCAGATAGGTAGGCTACACCCTTTCTGAAAGGCAGGGTACATCAGTAGCACGCTAATTCAAAACGACATTTTCACCAAGAAAAATGAACAAAAAGGGAGGTAGACTATCTTAGTGAAATACACGCTTTTAGATCGGTAGGCTCAATCACTTCTAAAAAAAAAAAAAAAGAAAAAGAAAAAAAAGCAGTGTACATCTGTTGTACGTTCATTCAAAACGGCACCTTCACCACGAAAAGTACACCAAAAAGGGTGTCTTTGTGATATACAAGTTTTTACATAGGTGTAGCCTACGCCCCTTCTGAAAGCAGGGTTTAAATAGGTCCTCACACAGACCTATCGTTTTGTGTACTGTGAACTTTTAAACATCACAGCTCAGAACAAAAAAAAAAAAAAAAAAAGGGGGGGGGGGGGGGGGGGGGGAGGGGGGAATCGACTGAGACGAATTTAACAACCTGAATTCCTTCCTCTCAGTACAGAAAATCACATCAGAGCACGGCAGCACTTTGTAAAATCATGTTCTCTCTCTCTCTCTCTCTCTCTCTCTCTCTCTCTCTCTCTCTCTCTCCTCTCTCCTCTCTCTCTCTCTCTCTCCATTAAGTTGAAAACCTAGCAGGAGACATGTTTGTTGTCTGAAATGTAGCCTACATTACTGATGCAAGGAATTTTTTTCAGAAGCTCAAATTAGCCTTTATCCGGACGTTTCATTTTGTGTTGTTTACAGCTTAGCTGACCGCAAGGCACCACCATATCAAGGATGTTACTTGGTCAAAGTAAAAATCCTTACGAAGTTGTTTTTCTTCTCTCGTAGAATCTTAAAACCAGATGAGCTTCCAAGAACTAAAAAAAAAAAAAAAAGATCAGGTGAGAGTGGACATCTCTGAACAAACTTTTCTTGCAGTCTGCTGTAAATTGTATCGTGGTAGTCCCAACAGTATCTAAAAACGTGTTTTATAGCGAGTGGTTCATCACATGGAATCGAGCTTCGCCATCTTTTTTTTTTTTTTTTTTAACAAAGGGAGACAAACTACTACATTTGAGTAGGCTTTACTTGACCGTATGGGAAGTTATTTCCCCTCTCTTGGACTTGCCGCCATCAAGATTGTGTCTGAACACTCGTTATCTCGTCATTGAATGAAGCAAAGAAACAAGCATAATTTTGTGTGTGTGTGTGTGTGTGTGTGTGTGTGTGTGTGTGTGTGTGTGTGTGTGTGTTTAGTAATTGGTTGCGTGTGTAAACGGTGTGCCCGATACCTCTGCATGATCTTTCCACACACACACACACACACACACACACACACACACACACACACACACACACACACACTTTCTCTCTCTCTCTCTCTCTCTCTCTCTCTCTCTCTCTCTCTCCCTTCTCATCCTCTTTCTCTCTCTGCGTACTTGTAGGCCACATGTGCGATCAATGCCTCTTTTTTTCTGTGGACATGAACAGCGCGATCTCCGTCTCTTTTGTACGCCCACACACGTAAGCCTATAGTGTGTGTGTGGTGTGTGTGTGTGTGTGTGTGTGTGTGTGTGTGTGTGTGTGTGGTGGTGGTGTGTGCGTGCGTGCGTGCGTGCGTGCGTGCGTGCGTGCGTGCGAGGTGTGGTGTGTGTGTGTGTGTGTGTGTGTGTGTGTGTTCGGTTTTTCCCTGTCTGTTGTGTGAATCTGTGCTACGTGCGTGATTCTCTCTCTGTGGATCTTCCGTATCTCATGCAAATAGACTTTGGCTGCCGGTTAGATTAGAGGAGCCAGTAATGACTTTAGCATGACTGATATGTGTGCACGCAAGGCTCTTGACTCCAAACTAGGAAAGGATTGGCACTATTTTCTGCCCCTTTCAGTCAGTCAGTCAGTTATATATATATATATATATATATATATATATATAATATATGTATATATATTATATATAATATATATATGGTGTGTGTGTGTGTGTGTGTGTGTGTGTGTGTGTGTAAACAGATTAACCTTTATTTTGCTTGTTGTTGTTGTTAAAGGATGTTTGAAGTATTCCCGTACCTTCCTAACGTTGATGAAAAAAAGTTGATCCTCTCCCCCCCCCCCCCCCCCCCCCCCCCCCCCCCCCCCCCCGAGATCTGTAGGATTTGATTAGTTGGTGTGCCTTGGTTTTTCTGAAGGTCATAATTCTTAAAAACTATTTCCATTCATTGGATGGGATTCAATGAAACTGAATGCAAGGATGCCACCAGCCACCGTGACGAAGTGGTTAACGTTGCGGACCCCCGCCTTGGAAGTTGTGGGTTCGATCCCCATCAGAGCCATGTGGGATTTTTCTGTCCCGACCGGCTGCTACCCAGAGTTGAGTTTGCTACGGGCTCAGTCGGGAAGACTGGGACCACAAATTCAAGTTTCATCCACTTAATGGACGGGTCTCTGAGAGTGTTGCTCAAATTTCCTGACTAACACTGCAGGTGTCTGTATTTCTCAGGCCTGGTTGAGGCTGGGATATATCATGAAAGTAAGTGTAGAGTACAGCCCTGTTATGCAGTCTCAGACTGGAATGGAAATCCGTAGCATCATCTTCAAGATCCTCATCAATCAGCATGTAAAAAAAAGTCTCAAATTCTGTAGCCCTTCATGCCCTGCTCTCATGGTGATCTCAGTTTTGATGTCCTGTCCATGTGTGCGGCCTTGGTTTGATTCTATCGGGGTCACCGGTATTAGGAAGTTCGTTGGGGATGTCGTTTTTGGACGGATGTGGTGGCGCCCTCCGGAGGGAGAGCTCACTCACGCCGGCTCCGCGACTAAGCAGTAAATGTTATCAGTAGGGGGCTTAGTAGGTGGTGTCCTGCGTATGTTCGATCAGAACAGGCACCACTGAACACCACCGAAGTGACTCGGCAGCGGCGGGGCCAGGCCGGGCGGTGTCATAATGAGCGGCGTGGGTGCATTGCCACTGAAGTGGCACAGAAGATGGGATAGCAACGGAAAAAAAGAAAAGAAAAAAAGCAAGGATTGCATGCATAATTATATATAATGTGTGTGTGTGTGTGAGTGTGAGTGTGTGTGTGTGTGTGTGTGTGTGTGTGAGTGTGGTGTGGTGTGGTGAGTGTGGTGTGTGTGTGTGTGTGTGTGTGTGTGTGTGTGTGTGTGTGTGTGTGTGTGTGTGTGTGTGTGTGTGTGTGTGTGTGTGTGTGTGTGTGTGTGTATGTGTGTGTGTGTGTGTGACAGGAGGCTACAGACCTTCACCCAGCAGTCTGAGCAGGAGCAGCAGCTGGAGACGGATCCTCAGGACTGGCATGCCCACTGCCCAGTGACCAGAAGTAGGAACGAGGATAGAAAAAAGAGTGCACACACCAGAGAACCAGACAGTCGCCTTCTGCAGCTGCTTCGGAAGGTCCACCTCAACAGTTACAGCATTGGGAGGTAAGCCATAACTGCTAACTGTCTGGAACCAGAATGTGTCAACCGTAGGGGTAGGATGGGCTTAACAGAGGGTAGATTTGCTTTCGACTGAAAGCATGTGAAACCCCTAATGTTTCAATTGACAAATGTGGGATGCGGGAGGATTGGAAGCTACCAAAAACCCACAGCAGGCGCTGCAACTCGACAACGAACTATGGCGCAACCTCTCTGTCTCCAAGACAGGAATAGGTAGTGCAGGATTAATGCAATTAACGTTTGACAGTCAGCCTTTTCCCTTCTGATTACTGGCTAACTCGCCTAGCAATGAATTTCCGTTCTAACTCCAGGACCCTCGCCACAGGATTGATGCTGCCAAACTGCTTGCAGTACAGGATTTTTTGGTAACTTTGTCCAGAGGATAAAGACAAGGGGAATGGTGGAGGGGGATGGGAGCCAGTAGCTGCCACTGTGTGGGAGGGCTACAGGGGGGGGGGGGGGGGGGAGTGTAGAATTAAGGGGGGAAAAAAGGATTCAGATTGTGTTAGTATACCAGTGCAAAACACTGGTAATTTGAAAGATTTTGCTTGTTTTTACCAACAAAGTAGAGCTAGGTTGGTGGTGGTGGTGGTGGGGGGGGGGGGGGGGGGGTCATCCTAGTTTTCTTCTGAAATGTAGACAGAACACAACTGGTTGCATACAGTCAGTGTCACAGAAAGGATGGGAAGCCAAGCATGCAGCCCCAGTAGGGCCATTTCTTGAAAAGAAAGAAAAAAAAAAAAAAGGGGGGGGGGGAGGGAGGGTGCCCTCTTGCCCTCATCCATTCTGCCTTTCTCCCCCTTTAAAAAAGACCCACATGCGCGCGCGCGCGGTGTGGGGGCGCGCGCCACACACACACACACACACACACACACAGCACACTCACACACACCTATCCCCTTCTTCTAGGGAGGAGTGGGGGGGGGTGGGGGGAAAGGGGGTAGGAATGAAGGAGGAGACATACATAGCTCAAGTGCCGTGTACATTTGGTGCCTCCTGACGTAAAATGTAGCCACAACGATGAGTTATGAGAAAAGATCTACAGCTTACATACAATTGATCTCGGTACAACTCACCAAGGTGCTCCAGATGCTCCAGCCATCCACACTTCACAACTGATAGGTCACAGAGGCCCATAGGTTTTGTACATTATCAAATGTCCCTTCACAACTAGGTCGTTTTGTCAACATCTGCAGGAATGGATTTTGCAGACCGGAGTGATCTGTGAACTCTTCTAGCTGTTGTCAAGGGCTGACTTTGTTTAGTTTTGCAGGCATTTTTTTGTTGTTCACATGAGCTGAGGCAGTTGTTTCTTTTCATGCAAATGTTCCTCCACAGCTTGAGCTTTTCTTGTCAACATACTGCAGAAGAAAAAAAAATCATTATGAAACAGATCAGCTATTCAGATTAAGTTAAAGAAGAAAAAAAAAGACTACGTGCAATTTGTTTGCCTCAGTAGCTTGCCCATCACAATCACACTCTACATTAAGAACGCCCACAACACCATTTCATCATCCATTTATTTATCACCATTAACGTCATTATCAATGCAAGCACCAGTCACACTAGCTGCCACGAGCAATGTTATTTCTGATAGCCCACCAAGCCTAGCTCTCAAGTCAGATTTCAACACATACACAACTTGCTAAAACACTCTTTTAAAAGCACACTGGAATGTCATTAAACCACTACACACACACACAGACAACACACACACACACACAAACAACACAACATATATATAATATATATTAATTAATTAATAAAAAAAGCTTGTCTTTGTCTTATCGATTGAAGAAATACTTGTGTCTTAAGAGGTTAATCTTTTTATCATTTCTACTTTCAATAGAAATTAGATACGTTTTGCTCTTTCAAATTCCCTTTTGCCTTGGTGGCACTTGTTGGTTTTTTGAAAATCAACAACACTCAACTATTTGCAACACAGACCTTTTCTAGAATAGCATCTTGTTAAAACCAAAAGCAGAGGAGCCAAATTACCACTTTCCACGGTCACTGAGGAGAAACAATCAGCTTTCGAAATATCGTATCTGACATGAGTTACATGCTAGTGAGTTTCCTCTCATTGGAGAATGTCTCCCCCTTGGAGACTATAAGCTTGCTGAAGGCTCATTTTGAGAAGCATTTATTTCTTTTTTCCCGTTCACCCACTCAAGCACATACTGTTAGTTAGGCAGAATTATCTACCACTGCAGATATGAATGCTTATTTCCCCCTATTTCTTCAATCTAAGCATAAGAGCAAGCTTTGTTTATAATTGAATATTTCTTGCAGTCATGCAACACCAAGCTGCTCTGTAAGTTGTGGAATGTGCTCGTATTTATCCTTGGAATTTATTAGTTTATTATATATGTAATATATAAATATATATATATTATAAATACGTTCAGTTGATGAGGTAAGCTGTGGTTTCGACAACTACTCAGTCCAAACACTAGTTCCATGTGAGACAGGTAAAGGTAAGGTAATGTTATAGCCCAGCCGACTGCAAAGGGCCATATCCATGTCAAAAGTGCAGGTGGAAGGCTTGAGGCAATCCCATTCATCCTGCACTTTGCTACTCACATGAAGCATGTGCGTGCCTGGACCACCAGGCGATGAGAGATTCGGCTGCCATGAGAAATGGCTGGCTTTCTGCATGATTGAAAACGAATTATGATAAAACTGAGCTCATTGTGACTGGCACTAATTCAAAGATCAATCAGGTTACTCATACCGCTATGTCTGTCTCTGGTTGTGACGTATCCATCTCTCACAAACTGTCAGGAATCTTGGTTTCTACCTACATGAAACCTTGTCTATGGAAGCACATGCCGAACTGTTATGCCGTACTCTGTACTTTTTTACGCAGAATAGGTAAGGTCCGCTCCTTTCTATCCACTGATGCTGCCAGTAAACTTGCTGTGTCTTTTATATTCTCCAGACTAGACTACTGTAATTCTCTACTTGCTGGTCTCCCCGACAATCAACTAAATAAACTTCAACACATACAGAATCATTCGGCTCGCCTTGTTCTCCGCAAGCCCAGACGTGAGAGCGCAAAATTTCCTCTCAGAACTCTCCGTTGGCTTCCTGTAAAGGCCAGAATTCGGTGTAAAGTTGCCTGTCTCTGCTTCCAGTGTATATATCATGAGAACATGCCATCGTATCTTTTTAATCTCCTGCAGATATACAAACATTCTCGAGCACTCCGTTCTTCTGATACCTCACTGCTGACTGTTCCTCGCTTCTGTCTCGATACCTTTGGTTAAAAAGTCCTTCTCTGTCTTTGGCCCAGATGTATGGAACTCTCAACCCTGTCTCTTAGGAAAACAAACTGCGTGCGCGCGCGCACGTGTGTGTGGTGTGTGTGTGTGTGTGTGGTGTGTGTGTGTGTGTGTGTGTTGTGTGTTAAAGGCGTGAAGTAGTTTGTAGAGGATGTAAGAATGAGAGAAACTTTTCTTATGTGATTTGTTTTTCAATTATTATTATTGTTGTTACACGATATGTTAATTTTGAGTGCAATGTGATTTGTTTTAGTGTTGATATACAATGTGTTAATCAAGGATCTTAGTGAGTGTGATTTATATTCTGTGATAAGTTTTCTTAGTTAAAAAATGAATAATTATTTTGGGGTGAAATGTGTTTATTGTCATTATAATGTTTAATCATTGATGTTAATAATAATTGAATAACTGTGATATTTGTAAGGTTGTTATGTACAAATACACACAGATGTGCGCATACACGCACATGCACGCGAACATACCTCCGTGAACACACCCCTGCGCGCACACATATGCACGCACAATCACACACACATGCATACATACAGTATAGGTCTCTGACCAAAACTGATGTAGATTAGTACTAAGGTGCGTGTTTACATATCATTTGATTTGTGCAAGTCAGTATTTGATATTTCAAGGTTTTATGTCTTTTCAATGTGCATGACTTTTATCACTCTTTATTGTTTACCGTTTGCTCTTTCTTGAAATGTACAGCGTTGTTGAGCATTTTTATGGAATATGCTCTATAGGAATAAACATTATTATTATTATTATTATGAACAACCATAGGTCTACAATCACTTCACTTTAAAGCCAACAGGTTCAACAATGTGTTGTTTGGTGTTTTGTATGATGAACAATCGTAGGTCAACAATCACTTCATTGTAAAGCCAACAGGTTTAACAATGTGTTGTTTGATGTTTTGTATGATGAACAACCGTAGGTCAACAATCACTTCATTTTAAAGCCAACAGGTTTAACAATGTGTTGTTTGATGTTTTGTATGATGAACAACCGTAGGTCAACAATCACTTCATTTTAAAGCCAACAGGTTTAACAATGTGTTGTTTGATGTTTTGTATGATGAACAACCGTAGGTCAACAATCACTTCATTTTAAAGCCAACAGGTTTAACAATGTGTTGTTTGGTGTTTTGTATGATGAACAACCGTAGGTCAACAATCACTTGATTGTAAAGCCAGCAGGTTTAACAATTTGTTTGAAGTTAGTGAAGCTCCATCACCATCAGGTGACTTTCCTTGTTTTGACATCTGTCTAGCTGCTTGAGAGAGAGAGAGAGAGAGAGAGAGAGAGAGAACGTTGCTTGTAGTCCAGCCGACGCACGCACAAATTAAGAAAAAGAAAGGGGGGGGGGGGGGGGGGTCGGAGAATTAGCCTATATCTCACTCTCATCCCTCACTCCCCTCCCTCCAGTACACACGCAAAAATACGCGCTTGCAAAGAGAAAGAGAGAGAGGGTGAGGGAAGGAGGGGATCCAGCGATAGGGCTTAGAGGCTCGACATGCACGTGAAGGAAATGCATGTGGAGTTATCGCCACTCCGTGAATGTTGGCATTTCCCTTCCCTTCACTTCAATGTCACTGCAGTGCGCCATGTTGCGAGGTTTGCAAGCCAGGACTTAGCC
>JAMYXO010004171.1:0-18050 GCA_033310375.1 Conus canariensis | reverse complement strand
TGAAATTTTGGTGGGGGTTTTTTTGGGGGTTTTGCTTTTCCGGTTGGTTTCCCCGGGCCAACCCCCCATTTTCCTTTTGGGGGTTTTTTTTTGGGGTGTTGGGTGTTGGGTTTTTTTTTTGGGGGCCTGAGTTTGACAGTGTATTATTGTGGTGTGTTTAATCAGGGAGATATTGTGTTGAGTTGTAATTTGGGGTAGATATTGGTTGTGTGTGTTTTTTGTGGTGTGGTGTTTGTGGTGTGTTGGTTTGTAGTGGTGAATTTGGTGTGTTGTGGGTTTGTAAAGTGTGATGTGGTGTCCAACCGGTGCGAAAACGGGGGGGTGCGATTCCATTGTGTTTTTTCCCCGCCCCGTCTCTCTCTCCCCTTAAATTCCAATATTCATCCTATCATACACTCAGAAGCCTACAATAATAGTCGTCACACTGAAACTTTGTCACGAAAGACATTTTATTAAATATATGAACCTCAGTGCCCAATGTTTTCGATGTGGTCACTCCAAAGAGAGGTTGGCATGAGGAAGGCTTTCGTCTGTACACCTGTGAGTGATTCCCTTTAAAGACTGTATTTCTGACTGTTTTTAAACTAGTACACAATCTTTCATCTGAAAGGCCACATTACTCAAAAACTTCTGGAAACGACATATTCTCATTTTCATTTGTATTTATCATACAGGGAAATAACATCTTTTCATGGGGTTCTAATTCAATGATGTTAGCCTAAACTCACATACACAAAGGACGTTTTGGTTTTCCCAACGGTCCGGGTTGGTCGTGGTCGGTTAACTTGTCAATAAACGTTATACTTTGAAATTATTTCTTATTACAACCGTACTGTTTCCTATGATTTTCTACAAACTTTTGGTTGTAAAATAGTCCGGTTGGTTGCAAAGAAAACCAAACCCCAAAATTGACTTTAAACAGCTACAGTTAGGAGGTGGGCTTTTTGGCAAGGTTAAAGTCACATTCTTGTGATTTAGGAGTATCTATAATGTGGGGTTCAGGCGAATAAGGCAAAATTCCATTTCCACAAAGGGTCAGGGAAACTCCAACAACCAGAACTGGCTCGAAGGACAAGAGGGCAACTCGATCTCCTACCATGTTACAATTATGGCTCGGTCCCACATTTAAGATAAGTACATTCATTCATGTGACTTCCAAACATATAAATGAAGTTTGAGGCAATCCATTGAAATTACACAGCAAAAACTGATCAACAGGTCAGGAAATTATCCCCGAATAAACCCTAGTTCAAGAAGTCCATTTGCACGCTAAAACTTGATTTGATGTTTTGCCCTTTTTATAAGGAAACGAAAATTCCTGTGGTTTTGTGGAAAGCTTCCGGATGAATTTTGTTTTTACTCAACTCTCAATCACTTCTTCTCTCCTTGACACGTTTTTACATTGCACTTCAAATTAATTCACATCAAACAATATCAGCTTCACGTTAATTTTTGCCCCCCCCCTTTCTATCAAATTTCTCCCAAAAATTCTTAAAAACCTCATATTTCACCTTTTTTCGTCGATTTCTGCATTATGATCATTTGGCAATCAAATTGGAAGGTGAGAAGCGATTGTTCCTTTCTCGTGCCTCATTATCTGCAATGTTGGTTTGTCTGGCCTGAAAGAAGTACACAGAGGTCGAAACCGCGTCATGTCTGTCTTCTTTGTTTTGCTACATTTTATCTGGCGGAGGACTTTTTTTCTGTTAGGTTCGGTTCAAATTGTCCACCTGCAGTCATCTCACTTTGAAATTTTATTTTCATTATTATTACCAATGCCAGTCCCTCACACGCAGAATGAGCCTTATGATTTTCTCCTGCGTATGTCTGTCTGGGTTGTTCTTATATGTCAGCGGCATTACGCACAGACAAAACCAAAACCAAAAACACCTAAAGCAGCTATTGGAGTGTAGGCAGGGGGGGTGGGCCCGGGGGGGGGCTGCGCGTTAAGATGTGCACCCATGTCGTTGTGAATGGCTGTGGAGTGCCTCGCTAGGCCAGTGCAGGCGAAGGACAGGACTAATGAAGTTTCCAATCGGACACCACCACAGCGCTGCAGGGCTTCCAGGGACTAACTGCATGCAAGTTCCACCGAATGGCTCAGCGTCATCTGCTCCGGTGACCACTCTCAGTGTTCCTGCCTCTGTATGCCCATGTCTACAATGTAGCCCCGGCTCCATCTCATGCTACGTTCCGCCCACAGTGCATCATAGTGACTTCACAATCAAAACACCAATGGTTCATACCGTATGGATATGAGCAATCACAGTGCCATCATTTCAACACCACCACCAAGCTTTATACTGACTCATGTACAGTGTCCACTAAATTCCATTCTACTCCCGAATACAACACACCTATATTTGTTCATAAAGAACTATTTTTCTTCTAACTGAGTAAACGTTGGAATTTGGTGGGTTTTGGAGTTCTCTTGAGAAATACAAAGAGAAAGGAAAGCAGATCTTGGTCTTTTGTTCAACAATTACTTCCTTGGAAAAAGATTCGCCTGTCAACTCTCTCTCTCTCTACTCTCTCTTCTCTCTCTCTCCTCTCTCCTTCGCTCATCTTGCTTCTCATTTACCTTGCTATGTTTCTAATAATTAATTGCGTCACTATCAAGGAGAACGAATTATATCCCTGTTATCGACCAGCAATCTTATTTCCGCCCGCAACCCCCACTTTTTGACATTATCAAATTTCCTCAACCAAAAAAATTAGCTTAAAAAACCTACAATAATTAACAAATCTAATTGCGTGAAAAGTGGGGGTTTGCGGGCAAAAATAACTTTTCCTGCTCTAGAACCGCACATTTAAACTTTCTTATGATTATAATCTATCTCCATGCACCACCAAACAAATCTGAACAAACACCGGCCGCCTTCCATCTTGGTGTTATTTTTTACACAATGATATTTTATAGGCCCTTCAACTAATTCTTTTAAATTGACTGTTTTCACCAAATGTTTATGACTGATTAATCGCAAAAACCCCACACTTAGTTGAGGGAGTGCTCTTAGGAATGTCGTTGGCTCGCGATACATTCATACAACATAGTGTTTGTTGTTAATTCGCTTGTAACAATGATCACCATACTCACAATTGGCTGGATTAATTAGACAAAATCGGATGGCCACTACTGCCTATCATATTCAATATAGACCGCTTTCTATATACGCGCCTGTGTATTAATACGATAGTTTTACCACTATCATAAAAAGCCTAAAATTCACGTGCAAGGCCCTTGGGGAAAAACGTTACCTCCTTTTGTCTTTTTGTTTTGGTAAAAATATAGTAATTATAAGATGTGCCTCAGTAATCTAAACCGTATGTCAAATTTGTTAAATGCTTCTTTTAAAGAACAAAAGGTGTAGTAAACATAAGGTATTTTTAAAACGATTTGGCCACCCTCATCATAAAGATCTATCAACCTTTATTTTTGGGTCTTTTCAGATATGTTAAAAACCACCTTATTTTAAACATAAGTTCTCTAAGAGCAGCACTACAACTTCCCGCCTTATATTGTCAACTGGACATACTTTAAAACACGCGCTGGTTTTGCTTGGTTATATAAAGGAAACATCCTTTTTAAATTCCTTTTTTTAAAAATCTATTTAAAAATGGAACCTTTTAAATATATGAAAGTGCACTCCTCTTACGACGTAGGAGGGGGTTTATGAGCCCAAATCTTTGGGACTTTAGTAACCTAACCATCGCTGGATGAATCATATGGCTTTCTAGTTCAGACTTGTAAACCCACTAACTAGGATATTTAATTTCCTCCCAATAAAAGAGTGATAGAGTGCATCAGCATGCGTCGCAATCATCTATGGATTTTTACCAGAATCAGTTAAATTTTGCAGTTTACTGATCAACAATGCTGCCCCGGTGTTTCATATACAAAACCATTTAAACCACCCCAACCTAACTTAGTCAAGGTCAGTATATAACTTACATGTTTATTATCAGTATAGGCGCAATACTAACTGAAACTACAAGTTCGCCTCCCCAATGACCAACGCGTTTAACCATTTTCTCAGCCAATGGACAATAATGCATATGAAAGAAATCTGCAACGAATTTAACATTAACCCTCAAATTAACTTTTGACAAAAAGTTAGACCGCAATTCACTGGTTGGCACATTGTATTTGCTGGGTCAGCGTTAGAGAGGTAAAGAAAAAAAAGTTTTCTGGATATCTGGCCCGGCCACACTCTTTTAAAGCCAAACTACCAGTTAGATTCGGGATCAATAGATACACAAAAACATACCCAATTGCTTGGGCAAAATTTTATCATTAGATCTAAAGTGGAAGGCTAACAATGCCCTCGGAAAGTGGCAAAGACCTATGACTCCATACGCATCGTACGTTTGGTGTCTATTAGGAGCGCAAGCCAGACCAAGTCTAGCCATAGTGGATCAATCTACAGGCTTTGAAGCCAGAAAACAATTTCTAGCCCAACTTTAGAAGATGCTATTAACTCTGCTGCTTGATTTGCCTTCAGCATACAAAGGTCTCCATAAGTTTTTTCAACATGCTAGGTCAAAGGTTGACTTTGTTGTTAGCGTCATGGATTTTTACATGCTGCTCCTCTGACCTTGACTACAAGATTCGGCATGATACAGAACTATAATAATGATATCCTTCATAGCCGGAGACGACCCAAAACTTAGGACACAATCAAGGTTTAAACACAAGACCACGCACCAGCCTCATTTTAAAAAAAGTATCTAGGCCCAGACAACTGCAGGAAAATGCGACCCCCCACCAGTTATAAGCAGCCCAGAAATGCAGTCACAGCCTGTGATGTACCTCACCCGACAGGCACATAGCGAAAAGACAGCCTTGTTGTGTTTTTAAACTTTTACTGGCATTTGCCATACTTCTATTCACTATAAATTAAATCACCGGCAGCCAGCTCCCCAACAAGTCCACAGATCGAGGACAGCATTATAAGCCTAGCCACTTCTACCCTATGGTAGACAATCACTCTCCCAGCTAACATAAACAATACCTATTATGCCAGGCAGTGCATCAAGCGCTTTGGACAGCTAACTTCTTTAATAGGTTTGCTAGATGGGCAGTTGTTTTCTAATCCACTTTTACCAGGCTGAGGCGTCTGGAGGCGCTATGGCCCTGTTGGCGGCACTCGCCCTTCCGGTTAATGCTTAAACGAGTGCGTAGAGAAAGCAAAACCAATGGCTGTTCAATATACTAATATTGTAATCCCTGTTCTCTGAACAGAGTCCTTATCGTCTGCTCGCCTGCCTAGCGTAGTATTTTCATAAATCATTTTGTTTATAGCTTTCTCTGATTTCTGGATTATTTGGGTATCTATTTTTTCTCTGTTAATATTCATAACGCTGATACCTGTGTTACCTTTTCTTCCTTTAAATTCTGTTATTTTCCGCCCTGTATTCTGCCTTTCTCTTGATAACCCTAAATATTTAATTCATCTGAATCAGCAGCTTTATTTTTTTCTTGTCTATCTCTCCTTCTCTCAGTATTTTAAATCATTTTGCCAATTGTTTTTAGTTCTTCGTTTATAGTTGTTAAAGCGGACTTAGTAGACCTGAGGACACGCCAGTTTTGCTTCAAGATCTCGATTCTAGCTTTTAAGAGCTCGTTTGTCGCGCTTCAAGCAATGACAAGGATCTGAACAATTGTTTTAAAGCACGTTTCTTATCCAGACCTCAGCTCACCTTCTCTTTGTACTAGGCCTCATTGAGAAACGGCAATTGTTTTTTTCTTCATTAAAAACTACGTCTCATTTTATGCTATTAGTCCATCTGCTCTTTTGACTTATTCGTGAAGAGGGGATGTTTTGTATTTCAGATCGTGTTGGCAACCCCCGCTCCAGTTCTGTATAGCACATCTAACAGCCTCAGACCTTAGAATTGCCAATAAAGTTTAACCCGCTCTTGGTCAGCAAAGGGAGCTCTCTAAGAATTGTGCTCCTGCTTAAAAACCTGGGACGCGGGGTCTGGTTTTGTTAGTAAGCTGTAACAAGAGATTCAGTCCTTTACTGGTTTTACATACAAATGATTATTTTTTATCCATCTTAAAAATCAAAATAAGCACAGAGAGACCCTTCTTGGCGGCTGTCATAGGCCCCTATGCTTCTATAGAATGAGTTAATTTGTTTTGTTAATAGGTTCTGCACGAGCTCTAGCAATAACTCCAGGGGGCGTTTTTAGTCTTGCTTCTAATGAAGAGAATTAAAGAACAACGCTTCTCGCCTAGTTCTTCTTGCAATGGAAGCGCGCCCCAGATTCTGTTTTCATCTTTCTTCCTCAATGGATCACAACGACGACGTGCATAATCGTCGCCTTCAGCTATTTTATATATTTATTATTTTTTGTTTTATAAAAAAAATGAACCAATTCGGCTTGCGACTCGATCCATTCAGACTCAGAAAGCGAAGGAGCCCCATGGCATAAAATGGCAGAAGAAGGACTGGGCGGTTGTAAACAAAATCCATCAACAAACTTGAGCCTCAATGAAATGTTAACAGTAGATTAGTGACTCGGGGCTGACGATGTTTATAATGCCAGGCAATGCCAGGCTGTCATTCAAATGATATTGAGTCGGCTCGGATCCTAGAAATGTTACTGTCGTTGCTAACTGGCTGGCCTTCATTAAAATATGGTAATAAACCTGGAAGGTGAGAAGTCTTCTCACTGAGTAGCGCAGGGACATTTTTAATCTCTATTCTGAGCTGTGGTGCTCCATAGAACAGAAAGAAAAAGACTAAAATCTTTCAAGGAATCCAGAGCCAAACGGTCCTTAAGACAGGGCTTAATGCTGCCAGATGCAAAGGAAGGACGAGGGAGACCAGGCAATAAGCGCGAGCTTTTAAGAAAGATTGTGCCATCCCTCTAGACGTTTGAATACTGCTAAAAAATACACCAGCCATTTACCAAGGCGCTCTAAGAGACAAACTTACTTAAGTCTGACATTCAATGACAGCGGGGTCTGTTATTTATCAGATGACACTCAAGCTCAGTACACTGTCAGTATCACATCTCTCTTAATTTTGATTGTTCGTTACTAACCCCGATAACTGGCACGCTAGATAATAATCTTAAATCATGTATAACATAGTAGGGCGGCGTGTCTCTTACCTTTGTAAAGAGTTTTACACCTACAGTCTAGCAGATTTAAACAAAGGCAGACACTGTCACTGGGAGAATAGCTTTAGCATTCTTTAAGGTCCCTTAAGGGGGTTCTCTTGCTATTTACTGAACCCTCAGCCTCCTTTCAGAGAGAATCTGAGGTGGTTTTATCAAACCCAATAAATTGTGCTGTTGTCTTGCACGTAGAGCGGTAAGCCTTTTCAGTTGTATTCTGCCGGACTTTTACCCGACCAACACTTTGATGGAAATAAGCAATTTAGTTTGCTGGAGGCAGCCAGGGACAGTGCCCCATAGGCCGAATCAAGTGTCGTAAAAAAATTTCACTTCACGAAGTAAGAGTCGAGATTATCTAACAGACAAATAGGACTATGGCTGGATTTTAGATCCACGCTATGGACTAACAGACTGCACGGAGTGGAGAAGGGTAGAGGTCAGGATGGCATACTCATACAGATTAATCTCAGGAAAAGGAGGAGAATGGCCAGTTACAAATGCACGTTCGCTTGTGGTTTATGGGTCCGCCAGCTGAAACATGAAAGAAAATAGGACTGAAAGAAATAGGACTATTAAAACAGATGGGTAGTTTGAACTTTTTTGCCAAAGACCCGCACTGTTCGCTTTATTTGTGGGATTTACTGGAATGTGGGGACACTCGAGAGTCTCTCGCGTGCTTGATGATTTGTTACAATATGTTTACAGGTTTCAGTACGAGTACATTGTTATATTCTGCACAACCATTATAAGCAACAAACAAGTCTTCTTACAACAGAAAGGCAGTCTCTGTTTGGACTAGACGGAGAATATATTTTTAGTTGACCCTAATGACAAGCTTAAGCGACTGTTCTAGAAAACATTATATTGGTATTGAGGGAACCGAACGCTGTTTATTATTGATGACTGTTCAGCCAAACAAGACATTGTAAAAAGAAGGACCCTGTCTAAAGCTAACGCCTTTAGCGGAAGACACGCACTTAGATTTCTGTTTGGCTCTTAACTCAAAAATACAATGCTGTCTTAAAAGACTTTACGATCGCACAGTTAAAATCAGTCATCTTATTCTATACTCATAAGGAAGGGATAGTTTTGAAGAATGTTTAAAGTGGAAAAAACTATATACATCAGGGGACAGGGCATGAAGATGAAAACAAATAAATAGAGCACGTTAGAATATCTCTCTCTAAGCACGCTTATAACCTTGCTTACCGCGACTGACCCGCCAGTTCAATATACGTTTGCTTATTATAGATTGGTTTATTACCTGGATTATTTATTCAAGATAATGCACATTTTAGATTGTTTATATTAAATTGTTTATATAAAACCTCACTTTGTCTTCGTGGGCCAGAATCAAAAGCGGCTCGTTTAGCTCCTAAATGCGTTTCCCTGCAAGTAGAGATCTAAAGATCTAGCAGATATTCGTACCTGTATTGCTTCTAACTAGGCTCGTGACAGCGGAATTGTTTATGAGATTTGGTACACCGACGAGGGGGCTTACAAAACGCTATGTAGATATATGCTAATGATTAAAAACGGCAGCAATATCCTACCCTGGAAGGAGATATAGGAAATCTAAGGCCGCAAACACGATTTTGGCAAACCACGAATACAAACTTCATAAACGAGAGAATGCCACTGGCTTTGCTTCCTGACATTAACTGATTTAAAGTTTGAACTACGAAGCCCCCATGTATACTTTGATAAGAAATACTATGTTTAGATCGATAGATCTTTGAATGCAGGACGCTTCTTGCTAGCCTAGTACAGGAACACAACAGTAAAATAGCACGATTGATAATAATACAGCAGGGCTTGTATATATGCTCGCGGAGAAAGAAAGTCCTTAGATGAAGTGGGGGCGACATCGTCGGCTTAGAATTTTAACCCAAAAATAGAATCACTGCCTAGAAAAATGACGATGCTTTTTTCGCTTATTTATTACTCACAAGGAGTCTGATCCTGTTTACCAGAACATACCGTTTAATAGAGGGTGTACAAAATAAAGTCTGAAAACTGGGACGGCCTCTTAGTGTCGTTATTGCTATTACTATAAAAACGGGGATGAAATAAAACACTTCTGTATCTTATCGACAAAGTTACCTGTGTAGAGAGTGACAAAAACAAACTAACAGTACTCGATTTTATTATTTATTAAGTATGTTGATTTTTAATTGCGTTTCGCTACTCTGTTGATGCAAGTGCTGCCAGGAAGGGCTTATCGAACGAATAAAAATATTACAAGATTAAAAAAATAATCTTGTTTTAAATAATGGATGAGAAGGCTCAAAAAGTTTAGGTTAGAGCAAATAATACTGAACTTCAAGAAGAAATTAGAAAGTGACTGATGAATAAAGTATAGGGTTTACTAAGACAAATGAAATGCTAGTAGCTAAAGTTAGATAATAGATCTATCTTTCTTATATAATCACGGCCTCATCAGCTGTAGCACAGCGTTAACCCAAGTACTGGGTCGACCGTTGCTCTTTTAGCTACTGGGGCCGGAGCGCTGCCTCTTCTACGCACATTCTGGGGAGCATTGTTTGGGTTTAGGGACTTGTTTGATTGTGAGTGCTGTTTTTAAAAAAATTAACGCCTAAAATTACAAAAGCACACTGCCATTCGCTAGCCCTAGCATCAGACTCAAAACCTTCTAGTTCATTAAAGTGCAGGAGAATAGCAAAGCATTGCAGGATTGAAAACATATACGGCCTGAAGAATTTGAGCATCTTATGGCTGATGCGGTGAGGATTACTTCGACGGACAAAAAATAACACTGAACTCCTCTAAGGGAGTGGAGAAAGACTTTTTACCTTGCCAGAACAGGTAGACCACTGAGACATCTCTCAAACAGAACAATTGAAAAGCACAATGACTCTCTCAATCTGTTAAACCCAAATAGATAAAAAAAATAAGTTGTGAACTATGAAAATAAATATAACTCACGAAGTTTATCTACAAATTTTAAATCACAAAGTCACTAGTTTAACAAAAAAATAAATACTATTTTTTTTAAAGAATCCGGGCATCTGTGTTGCGGAGAGGATTAACTTGCTCTATCTCTTCGCGAATACTAACGATCTTTTTAGGGGCAGGCCTTTATTGGACGTAGAAGATAGAGTACTATCACTTAAATAATATACAGGAGGGGGTTGTTTCATAATTTCTTGACATACTTCATTTAATCTACGCTCCATATTGGGTCTGTGGCTCTAATTCTAACATCACCTTCTGCCTTCTACAGGAGCATACAAGTATCTTACTTTTAATCCGAAACGGCATGAGTATTTGTTTACTTTGGATGTCTTCAGTAATGCTAATTTTTTTATAATTTGATTGCGTTCACCGGCTTAAGGCATGTTGCTTTAAAAAAAATTTCTTCAATTGTTTCATGGCGCGTCAAGACTGCTGGAACCTTAACTGACCCCATTCTGTGTTGCGTGTTTGTGAGACAATCCATAAGGTCTCTATGATAGTAGATAGGTTAATCAGACGTTCGCTAGATAGTCTTATTAAAGTTTGTTCTACTAGCTGATGAGGGGATGCGATGGTTCCCTGCCGCGGCGACGTCCCTCTCTTAACCTCGCGCTACCCGATGTCTTATCCTATCTATCAACAGTTGGTTTACTAGCTCCTGCGAAAACTGCTTTTCCATACATCAAAACTCTGGATCAGTCAAACCTACTTAGGACGACTTTGCTATGGGCCTCGCATGTACTATTTGTTGTAAAGCCTACAGCCTCATCGCCAGTTGAGCTTTTATCTAGTTAACGAGGCCTCACAGCGTCTCGCATAATTGCGACAGCCATATCAAACAACTGTGTAAGGAGCATACTTAAACTTTTTTTTCTAACTTTGTCATGTGGAAGATTATAACATCAAGTCTTTCTGCGTTGGGTGTCATTAGGAAAACTGAGTGTGAGTAAACGATTCGAGGCACCTTATTAATCTTATTGGGGCAGGCTGAAATTTTATTTGCCAGATCGCTTGTTCTTGAAAGACAGTCACGTTTCGTTCTGATTGAAGACACCCTAGCGCTTTACTCAGTTTTTAAATAGCACAGCCTTTCCTTTCCATCTACCCTCTAGGAGCAATATTATATTTTGTACTTGTTATCGTCCATAAGAACGGGACTGTTATTTAATACATTTTTAACTAGCGTTTTTCAGATTTGTTTTGCAAGAAGAAAGTTGCTTCCATAGACCACTTTAATAATGCCTATTTCTACCATTTTCTGATACTCAGACGGTTCACTAAAAGTCAGGACAGTTTGGCCGGTGTCACGATGTTAGAAACGTCATTAATGTCACATCTTATCCAGTTATTATTATCTCCATTGCTTACACATCAAGTCTGTTATTATCGAGTTGCACTCTGCATGTCCCTGCACGCGTTCTAGCTAACTTTTTTACGGCTCAATAATGTGTACTAAGTGAGCAATTCTCCTTTTCACCGCGTAAGCGGCTTTTGCCTTAGACCTTAAAATACTCGACTCTCTGCCTTGTTATGGAGTTCTCTATCCCTTCATCAGACACGCATTTACTAAACATGTACATTGTAGAGTAGAAAACCACAGCACACCAACCGCCTACGCGATACCATAGATCTCCCTCACACACCTTCAGACCCTGTATAATCCAGATCTCTCCACTTTTCTATATATAACGTAATGAATCTTTTTTATTATCTAATGCAAATATTTTTTAGAATTCGTCATTTCTTTATAACTTAAATACCTTTCTATGCATCTTGACTGAGTTGCTCTGGGATGATATAATCCCTACTCGCGAGCTAACAACGAACAGCTGCTATGAGGCAATCATGCGATCGATTAAAGCTCCTATAACACTTAACAATCCATAACCATACACCTACAATGTCAACACGGCATAGATCAGCCGGCCTCATCTTGTATAATCATGTCTTTTGATAACGTGCTATATCCATACTACTCAGGCCGCATGTCCTACCAGTGACGTACGTAACTTTGCTACGTATCTAATCTCTTTTTTAGCGCCACTGGTTTTTATTAACTATATATAAATCCTATCTAATTAAATCTAATCATAATCTTGCGAAGGTGCTCTATTGTGCTTTTTAAATCCACACGATAACTCTTTTGTTTGCCAGAGCTAATTAAACCTTAACGCGAGTCTCGTCACACTAGTTTCGGCGAATCCTTACTATCTTTCCATGTTGCGCGTGGTTCGCTGTCTTATACATACACGCTTCTGATGCGCCGTTGTATAAACCGCTCTTAACATCACCAACACACATGTTGGCTCCTGCACATATTTTCCCTCGCGTTAATCTCTCACTGCGCGCGCTATTTCTTTATTTACGTTCGCTCATCATCCTCGTCTCTAGCTACTTTATATAATGAATGCACAAACCTACAAGGCACTCCGACTGATCTAACGTGTCTCTTACTCTCTCGCATAATTGTATACATGAACTCTATTTCGCCCAGACTCACGATATCAATGTGTTGTCTAACATCTTGTCTTTTGTAGTGTCTATCTTGGGCCTGCAGACATCGACGTGTACTCCTATATCTTATATAACATATAAGCTTCACTACTAGTGCAACTATATTTAATATCAAACAATCACTAAGAGTTAATCTCGGGCGCTTGTAGTGATTTCGGAAAAGCACTAATATACAATATCTACGCTGTCGTTCCCCGCGTACAGGTTACGGCGCTCTGCTCGCTCCTTGAAGTTCTTGCTCTCGCTTGGAAGTCGACTCGATTATTCATCGCGTTTCTACATTCACTCTTGCGTGCCTCTTTAACTCCCTCTCGTATTCTTTTTTACATCTCTGCTCGTAAATCTCTTGCATCGCGCTCTCTATCACTATATGGAACCCCCAGTATAATTCAAGAGCTTTTAATACTATCTCTGCGCACCAAATCGCGTAACTAGCGGGAACGCGCTCACGTCACGTACCACAATATAACCGCCACACTTTGGAATATTCGCTTACACTCGAGCGCAAACTTTAGATACATGTACAATCTTCTCTATACCAACAACTAACGTAAACACATTGCAGGACTGCCCTCTGCTAACTCACATGATCTCTTTCAGTAACACATCATGGTTCTCTTACATAATTGCCCCCGCCGCACAAAGTGTCTCGATGGCACTCAGCGATTGCACAATCAATTAAACCCACAGCTTGTCTGCAGCTGAGTATGACATAAGTCTGGCGTTTCATACTACTCGCAGTCCAACGAAAGAAGTATCATCAGCCTATAACTCTAGTCTCGAATCTCCTACCACCTGCTGGGCCTGATTACATGCCGCCTTACTAAGTCTCCTAATCGTACGGCAAGTGAAGAAGCGAAATCTGCGCGGCATCTGGTGGTTGCTAGGACGTCTACGCTGTAATCACATTAGTACAGGCACAACGTCCACATATACTCATCACCTCTGCATTACACAGGCAATCTCTTTTCCTCTACCCACTCTCACGTGCAGTGCATAAGCGCCTGTATAAACTCGCAAGCACGCACTCCGCAAACACATACATATCGCGCCAGGAACACTCCCTTCAGTGTCTCGTCACATGCTCGGCCTCGTGTTTCGGCGCGCAAGTTTCACACAACAAGTTCATCTACATGCACACCTAGGACAGCTCGCTCTTCTTCTTTAATTTGGACAGTACTTGCTCAAAGCTATACGTCATGAACTTTGACAAATCCCTACACATTAACAACAAGCACAGCATAGAAAAGTATCACGATCCAAGCGCTCTTGACGAGCTATCAAACAATCCATTCACACCACACTAACCGTCTCTAGCCTCGTCTCTACAACTGTCGCTCCGCACAGTTAGAACACAACTTAGCCTTATCAGCGAATCATCTGCACAATCTAGCTCCCCACTTTATGGAGACGTAACTTGACGAACTCATAGTGACTTGATCTCAGTCTTGCAGACACGTTCCATCTAAGCCGACAGCATATACTCTCTCTCTAATAGACACAATGAGATAGACGCCCCCCCCTATGGCTTATACTACACCGGATACGGCAAACAAGAGCTTTGTAGAAGGTGCCGGCGAGTGATCGAATACCCCAACCTCACTATCGCTCTCGCTCAGCAGCGCCAAATACATACTAGAACTTCATTGTAAAAGTTGCTTGTAGACCTGTTTTCTAATGCACGCACATTCTCTTAACACCCCCAAAGCACCCGGGTCGCCAAGGTCGCCGCGTTTTAAGAAATTTTTAGCTTCCTATACCACCATATACAACGTCGCCAGATCTCTGGCCCATACGTAGTTCTATGCTGACATCTCGTATCTCGCGCATCGTCCCTGCCGCACACATCTATCAGACGGACACTCCTAGCCCACACCGCTCACACACTTATCATAATATCAAATACTAATCTTCTCTTGTCCCGTGCACTCCTCGATCATGTTGCCGCTCTCGAGAGCTCGTCGTGCTATGCGTGTAGCGTATCGCCTTGGCGGCACACACAATACAACACCGCCACGGTGATCTTACACTCGACAACCCCGGCACCCCGATACCGCACTGCAGACATGGCAGCACGTAGCGTGCTTGGAGCAGATGAATACCACCAGCGTCGCACTAACCTAACATGCTGACTTCACATCAGCAGCGCTATAACATTCGACAGACCACACCTAGCTAGTGCCCACTCCGAAGATGCTAAGAAAGCTTATCCGTAAATCAGCACCTCCCCATGCCTCGCATATGCACTATCTCACAGAGTATCTATTGTGCGGTGTCGCCTCTGTAAGCGCGCACCACTGCTCGCACACTTCCACTGCATGCTCCACGGCGCAGCACCTCGCCACTCCAACCGCTGCGCACATCCATGCACTCTCACACAGTACAAGCGATTACACTCGATCTACTCCAAACCATGGAACTCCTCTCACAATCTTCTCTCTCATTACCACTTATCACGAGGCATCTACCCGCTCTTATCACTCACGTTCTTTCCTATGCATAGACACCACTCCGTCCATCTCCAGATCGCAGTTCTCGCGGGCTCCTCAGATCGTTAGCGCGCACCTGTCATTCAGATTATCAAGTACACACTCGCGCTCATTTCTACTTATTGATGTTGTATGCTCGCTCTATGCTTCTCCATTGCCCCAGAACTAGGCATTGAGCGAAGTCTTCTACTGCACACAAAGCTGCAAGCTTACTCTCTATCCCTCACACGACCATTCACACAAATAACACACATATACCTCCACCACTATCTTCGACCTTATTTAGTCGTATTCAGGATGTCATCCATACTCGAGCATCGCTCCTTTCTTGGACTCATGGAGAGGTCAGGACGAGCCTGGCGCATGCCACAGTAAAGTCGATGTTACTCAGCCGTCTTAGATGGCGGAGGCATAATCTGACGGACTATGAACTAGAAGACACAGCATATCAAGCACTCGGCTCCGTCTGCTACAAACTGCCTCGCTCACACGCCCCTATGGGCGATACGACTACAACGATAGTCACCCTCACTCCACTCGTTTTACGTCTTACCGCTCCGACATGACAGTGCGGCTGCGCTATTGCTGCATGCATCAGTATCTTACTAGAATCTACGCCGAGCTCGCAGAACTTGCACCTTACGAGATATCACTATTAAGGTCACTAGATCTCACCTCTCACACACTCGTACCATGCATCTGCCACGGGGCTGGTCGCCTGGCTAAGATAGTCTGAGTGCGCTCAGTCTTACCACAACATATTTCAAAGCAGCCGACTCTCTCTCTCTCGTACTGACTGCGGACGCTCCACTACAGATGCACTGCAACGATGGGAGCGCTGCTCGGGGCTAACATCTCCGCAGCATGGTGTCATCTCACTGCGCTTCCGCAGTGCTCATCTACTCACAACAAGGTATTTGAGACGCTATCTCAGATACAATATACTACATAAAACACACCCGCCCAAACTTTTTTCCCCCCCCTTTTTCCCCCCCAAAAAATCCCCCCTTTTTTTCGCCCTTTTTTTTTTGGGGAACCTTTTTTTTGGGGGAAAAGGGGGAAAAAAAAAATTTTTAAAAAAAACCCTTTTCCCCCTTTTTTGGGGAAATAATTTGGGCCCTTTTTTAAAAAAAAAAAAAAAACCCCCCCCCTTTTTCCCAAATTTTAAAAACCCCCAAAAAAAAAAAAAAAAAGAAAAAAAAATTTTTTAAAAAAAAACCCCCCCCTTTCCCCCCCCCTTTTTTTTCCCCCAAAATTTCCCCCCCCCCCAAAAAAACCCCCCCAAAACCCCCCCCTTTTTAAAAATTTTTGGGGGGCCTTTTAAAAATTTCCCCCTTTTTTAAAAAAAAATTTTAAAACCCAAACTTTTTTGGGGGTTTTTTCCCCAAAAAATTTTTCCCAAAAGGGGGGGGGGGGGCCCCCCCTTTTTTTTCCCCCCGGGGTTTCCCTAAAAAAGGGTTTTAAAAATTTTTAAAAAAAAAAAACCCCCCCCAAAAAAAAATTTTTTGGGGGCCCCCCCAAAAAAATTCCCCCCGGGGGGGCCCTTCCCGAAAAACCCCCTTTTTTTTTCCCCAACCCCCCCAAAAAAAAAAGGGGGGGGGGTTTTTCCCCCCCCTTTTTTAAAAAAACCCAAAAAAAAAAAATTTTAAAAACCCCCAAAATTTTCCCCCCCAAAATTTTTTTCCCCCCGGGTTTTTCCCCCCCCCAAAAAACACCCTTTTAAAACCCCCCCCCCCCCCCCCAAAAAAAAAACCCCCCCACACAAAAACACCCAACAAAAAAAAAAAACCCCCCCCAAACCCCCCCCCCCTTTTTTTTTTCCCCCCTTTTTTATCTTTCCCCCCCCCTTTTTAAAAAATTTACCCCCGGGCCCCCAAAAAAGGGGGCCCCTTAAACCTTAACATTTTTTGGGATTTTTTTTTGGGGGAATTTTAAATTTTTTTTCCCCAAAAAAAAAAAGGCAAAAACCCCCCAAAACCCCACCCCCCAAAAAAAAAACCCCACAAAAACCATTTTCCCCCCCCAAAAACCCCAAAACACCCCCCAAAAAGGGGCCCCCAAAATTTTTTTCCCCCCCCCCAAAAAACCCCCCCCCCCCAAAAAAAAAAAAAAACCCCCCCAAAAAACCCAAAAAAAACCGAAAAATAAACCCCAAAAAAAACCCCCCAAAAAAAAAAAAAAAAGGGAGAAAAAAAAATTCCAAAAAAAAAATTTTCCCAAAAGGCAGGGGGGGTTTTTCCCCCCCCAAAACCCCAAAAAAAAAAAATTTAAAAGGGAAAAAAAAACCCCCAAAAAAAAAGGGGCCCCCCCTTTTTGGGGGGGGGGGGGGGGGGGGAAAAAAAAAGGGAATAAAAAAAAAGGGGAAAAGAAAAAAAAAAAGGGGCCCAAAAAAGGGGGGTTTTTTTGGGGCCCCCCCCCCCAAAAAAAAAAAAAAAAGGGAAAAAAAAACCCCCCCTTTTAAAAGGGGGGCCCCCCGGGGGGGAAAAGGGGGGGGGTTTTTTTTTTGGGGGGGGCGCCCCCCCCCGGCCCCCCCTGTTTTTTGGGGGGCCCCCCCGGGGGGGTGGGGGGGGCCCCCCGGAAAAAAAGGGTTTCTCAAAAAACCCCGGGGGGCCCCCAAAAACCCCCCAAAAAAAAAGTTCCCAAAAAAGGGGAAAAAAGGGGTTTTTTTAAAAAAAAAGGGGAAAAAAAGGGGAAAAAAAAAAAACCCCTAGGGGGCCTTAAAGGGGAAAAAAAGGGGCCCCCCCCCCAAAAAAAAAGGGGGGGGAAAAGGGGGAAAAAAAAAAAGGGGGGGGCCCCAAAAAAAAGGGGGGGGAAAAAAAAAAAAAAAAAAGGGGGAAAATTTTGGGGCCCCAAAAAAAATTTTTAAAAAAAAAGGGGGGCCCCAAAAAAATTTTTTTTTTTTTGGGTTTTCGGGCCCCCCCTTTTTTCCCCCCCCCCGGGGGA
>JAMYXO010004170.1:0-18052 GCA_033310375.1 Conus canariensis | reverse complement strand
GGCCAAAATCACCAGGGTTTCTCAATGAAAGGGGTTGTAGGCAAGGGACCCAGTTTCACCTATATTTCGTATTATGTGCAAAATATTTCCGTAATGATCAAAAAAGAAAATAGTATTAGGTTTTACAAATCGGGGAGAAAGAACACAAGATATCACAATTTGCCGACGACAACTAAACTGATGAACACAGGGAATAAGAAATCATTTGAAAAATCTATCGAGATTCTCCAATAGGTTTGGGGAAAACATCAGGTTTATTCTTAAACAAAGAGAAAACACAAGTAATTTTGGCTTGGAAGACAAAAGCATAGTGAAATAAGATATATGGAAAATTTAAAGATGATCTGGAATCCAAAAGAATTCAAAATATTAGGAATTTGTTTTACTCAGGACTAACACACATGGAAAAAAGAAACTAAAAAGATAGAATGATAGAAGTGAAGGCACAAATTTAAAATTTGGCTAAAGAGAATCATTACCCTTTAGGAAGAATTGCTGTCTTAAATCATTAATTCTGTCAAAACTGACTTACCTATGGTTGATGCTTCCAAATCCACCTGACACATTTGTTAAAGAATTACAAGACTTATGTTTACTGGTTTGTATGGAATAAAAAACAAGACAGAATTAGTCGAAAAACAGTTATTAAGATGTACAGGATGGGGGGGTTGAATCTACCTGACATAAATGCTCTCATCACTGCTTTAAATTAACATGGATAAAAAGACTGAGACAAACAACACACAATGGAGAGACATGTTGATCTTTTCATACCCAATTATTGAGAACTTTGAGAATTTACTCTCCAAACATCTGTGCATTACCACTCAAGACAATTTTTCTGGAAACATGTATTCATGTCGTATAAGCAGTTCTATTATAAATAAAACCAGAAAATGCTAGAGAATACTTGCAGAACCAATCCTTTACAATGAACATTTTAAAATAGGAAATAAACTAATAAAAAAACAAAAACTGGAACAATAGAAATGTATTTAGGTATCTGATTGTTTCAAGCAAATGGAGATTCACTATCCCATGAGGAATTAGAACAAAGTATAACATTGAAATAGATTTCCTATCTTATGGTGGATGTATATTATCCATTTAACGATACATCAGGGAACAAGGATTTGAGAAATGAGATAAAAGATAACATTGAAGCAGAAGTCAGCACAGCATTAAAGAAAATATATTCTGTAGATAAAGGTTCCAAAATTATTACAGAATTATAGTAAAAGATAACTGGGGAACCAAACTGTTGTGCAAAATGGACGGAGAAGCTGAATAGACAGATACCTTGGAAGAAATGTTTTAGAAAAATTCATCAAATTAAGGATATTAAGCTAAAATGGATGCAAATGAGAATAGTGCATCGAATAATTGCAACTAATGTAGCTCTGAAAGAAATGGGAATAGTAGAAAGTTATAACTGTAGTTTCTGTGAAGAGGAAAAAGACAGCATTGAACATATGTTCTGGAGATGCATACACGTCAATGATTTCTGGAAATCATTGCAAGAATTAATAAAAGGAAAGTGTTTAATAGCGAATAATCTGTCTCTGACTGAAAACACAATAATATTTGGAGCAGATGACAATTCCACAACTGATACTACATTCGATCTTATAATACTGATAGCCAAATACTACATTTTTAGCTGTAAAATAAACAAATGTAAGCCTTCAATAACAGTATTTCTAAAAATTACTAAAGAGAAGATATAATCTTGAAAAATACATAGCAACTGTACAATTGAATCTGCAAAAATTTAACACTAATTGGATCAATTATGAAGTATTATTTGAAAATTGATAATCAAAATCATAAGATACCTGGATTTAATACGTGCATGAGAGGATATGTTCAGGATGTGTAGGTAATTTCATAAGGTATTCAAATATCATTGAGTGTGGTTGTAGCCTGTGGCCCGCTGCTTGTCTGGCATGGCGATGCCGCGGCTGGGACCCGTAGGCCGATCGGCAACTTAGCTGGTAGGTTGGTTTGTTGGTTGGTCGGCGGGGCACGGCTGTGGTGTAGCGATGTCATATTGGTAGCGGGCTGAAGAACATATAATTAACTTTCTTTTGATTGTTAAAGAAATATAAAGACACTGATGGACGGGATTTCGGTGCTGGTGTGTACACTCAGCTGGGAAATGCTTACGTCTGTTTAAATCTATATTTTGAAGGATCATTACAGTGAACATAATTATGTTATGCGTTATTTACAACAGCTATCACATGGTACCACACGGAGAAAACATTACTTCATTATTATAAATTGTATAATTATGTATATTGTTTAAGTATTATTAATTCATAAGAAGAGAGAAAGTGGGGGTGTGGGTGGGTAGGGACGGGAGGGGGTGTGAGTGGAGTGAGCGGGTGTGTTTGTTTGCCTTTATGTGCTTGTAGTTTGTAAGAACTCAGAGGATTGTGCTTAGTGATTTTTGTTTGTTTGTGTATGTGTGTATATCCAACAAAAAGAAAACAACCTTTCCTCGGCATACATTGAACTCTCACTCAAATCCTTTCAAGCCGATAAAAAAGATAACTCGTTTCTAATACGTTTCACGGATTATTTACTACAATAATGTCAAACATGTACAAATATGATTAACAACAAAAAATATGTGATAATTTGCATCCGGAAATGTACAGCAAAGAGAAAGATCATGTTGATGAAAGAATGGAGATGAGAGAAAGAAGGAACTGTGGAATGGAAGAGAGAGAATGAGGAAAGAAATAAAAAAAATATATCCAAAAAAAAAAAGAATGTTACTTGCAGCGCAGCCAAGCGCAAAGGGCCATGTCAGAGCTGGCAGGGCCAGCCTTTAGGTGTGTCACAAGCAGGCGAAGACAACAAGGTAAAGGGCAAGGTGGGCTGCCTCTAAGACTGACCGGCCATGAAGATGCAGTGTCTCTGACACGCCCCTCCCCCTCCGCCCCCTCTATTCCCTCCCTTCAACCGTTTCCTGGACGATGTTCTTCCAGTCAGACCACTGAATCCTGATAGTTAGGCGTCTCCACGGGTAGTTTTCTTTTCTTAATTAAAGCATGTCAGCATGTCTTCATATGGACTGGTGTGCCGTTTGATGGTCTGGCGCACTTCAACAGAGTAGCATCTTGCAGTAGCGCTTCGTTTTCATGGCTCGCATTCTTCTGTCAAGATACGCTATGGATGTTCCTGTTTCATACGCGAGAACTTCGATCTTGTGCACAGACACAATCAGCCGTGACTCCCTGATGAGTCCGATCCAGCGACGAAAGGCTTAGGAGCAGGCAATACAAATAGATCTGCCTTCGAGAGGGATTACGATGGTTCCTTCATGCAGCTAGTGAAGAGTTTTCATATTTATAATACATTTTCTTAATTTTATGTTCCCATTTTCTTCATCTTCACCCCCCCCCCCTCCCCACCAAGTTCAAATCTCTGCCAAGTCATTACTGTGATGACGGAGGGGTTACTGGCCTGCCCTTGTTTTTCCCCCTCTATTAGATTGTTCGTCTTTGTATTTGTCTGACTTTATTCAAGTTTAAAAGGCTGTGCCAGTCTTGAATAAAAGTTACTCTGTATTAGGTTTTCTTACGGGAGCAAGAGTTACCCTACTTGTTTATTGTTCGATCTTGTGTTTGGTGGAAGTGATTTTGACCTTCCAAAAAGTGTTCAGTCCGGACTCCACTGATGTTGCCTCTGCTGACTTTGAGAGGATTTTTCGGTTTGGATTCCTCATGGCACATGGGTCCCAGGTATGTAAAAGTGAATACACCCCTACAAACATAATTGTGGGTGAAATAACTGACAGTCTGAGCAATCATGATTGATTCGCTTACTGTTATCATTCACTTAATATATCATGAAATTTGACGACATTCACATTCTGGGAATAAAATAAGGTGAGCTGCTTTCGTGATCAGGAAAAGAAACTGAATAGCTACGAATCATGCAAATCGTCGCCAAGGCCGACATCACTTTTGTCACATTTTTTGACACGCTCTGTCTCTTCTCGGAATGTCATATTCCTCCGGAGTGGACTGGACATCCGAGGATTCATATTCCTCCGGAGTGGACTGGACATCCGAGGATTAAAGTCGTGAAACGAAGGATGCGAAAGAGAACCTTTTAGGGGTGGAAATCGTTAGAGTTCACAAAACTAAAACGGGTTGTCTACAACTGAAATGAAGGATGCGAAAGAGAACCTTTTTGGAGTGGAAATCATTATATAATTCACAAATTGAAAGGGGTTGTCTATAACTTAAACGAAGAATGCGAAAGAGAACCTTTTAGGGGTGGAAATTGTTAAATAATTCACAAATTAAAACGGGTTTTCTATAACTGTCATAATTTAGAAAGAGAGGGGGTTAGTTACCGCCAAGGACATTGATAAACAAAGCACAGGACAAGACACGATGCATTTCGACCTCTTGGGTCTTCTTCAGGCAAAAAAAACCAACAGATCACGTTTAACATTTAGGACAGTACAAACAAAGAACGAAGAGTGACTTATCTGTTGTCCATGTGGTAGGAAGAATGGCCGCCAGACAGAAACGACTGTCATAGATTACATCGGTATCAATACGAGACCACCAGTGACGCAGATACTTATCTTGAAGACCATGTTTTATTCAGGCTTTTAAAGCCACATCGGAGGTATACGTGCAAACAGCCCAGCAGCAATGGTAGAGTTTCACTAAACTGCGCACGCTGGCGCTAAATACTTCTTCCTTTGCGGGTGGGATTACATGTTCTAATCATAGACCCCGATCCACTGGATCGGATGTCGTGGCTTTAAGTAGTCAAGAGTGTGTGGAGTGAGAGTAGTAACTGATTCAGACAAATACCAACTAATTCCGTGAAAACTTTCATCACACACGTGTCATCATTAGCATCTCCTCGTCCTCATCAACATCGTCATTTTGGATTCATCAGGAGTTTGTATATATTTATGTATGTACGCATGTATGTATGTATGTATGTATGTATGTATGTATGTATGTATGTATGTATGTACGCATAGCACAGGCACATGATGGTCGAGTCATTGAAGTTTAAGGTCCCCACCAATATGTATGTACGTATGGCACAGGCATATGATGGTCGGGTCATTTATTTAAGATCTCCACCAATATATATGCACGCATGACACAGGCACATGATGGTCCAGTCATTGAAGTTCCACGTTCTCACCAATATGTATGTACGCGGCACAGGCACATGATGGTCGGGTCATTGACGTTTAAGGTTCCCACTAATATGAAGTACGCATGGCACAGGCACATGATTGTCGAATTATTGAGGTTTAAGATTTCCACTAATATGTATGTATGCATGTACGTACGTACGCACGGCACAGGCACATGAAGTCTAATGTCCCACCAACATGTATGCACGGATGGCACGGGCACATGATGGTCAAGTCATTGAAGTTTAACATCCCCACTAATATGTATGTACGCACGGCACAGGCACATGATGTTCAGGTCATTGAAGTTTAAGGTCCCCACAGATGCCAAACAATACGGCAAATGGCGAACAAGACGGGGTACTTTTAGTGAAAAGGGTGGAAGGAGGAACCTGAGAAATAGCGAGGGGCTTAGGAGGATACGAGTGATAGGGTCATGAGGGAGTGTGTGTGTGTGTGTGTGTGGGGGGGGGGGGGGGGAGGGGGGGGGGGTTAGTGTCCTCACCTGCACTTTTGTCCGCTATCAACGAGCCCAGACCACTGGAAGAGGAGGTTAGGCCGACCGCCAGGGGCAGATGGTCCGTTCCCAGCGTCAGCGGTATGACGTAATACATCAGTGGCTTTCTGAGGCCTGGACACACACCCACATGGAAGGACAGAATCAACCCCCAGACAGAACAACAAGAACAACTATTGGAGGTTATATTGAATGTTGTATGTCTCAGGCCTGAAGAAGACCTAAGAGATCAAAACGCGTCTTGCTTTCTGAGACCTGGTCATACACCAACATGGAAGGACAGAATCAACTCCCGGTCAGAACAACGATAACACCTAGTGAAGGTTATACTGAATGTTGTTTAAGGCTGAAGAAGACCTAAAAGGTCGAAACGCGTCGTGCTTTCTGCGACCTGGACACAACCATGTTCGGAGACAGTCACATTCCAGTCAGAACAATAACAACAGCCGCACTGAAGTTCAGTCGGCCACATCCCTCCCCTCCCCTCCCCTCATTGAGTCTCCCCCCCCCTCCCCCCCCCCACCCCCAATCCCAACATCAAAGTCAGGTTGGCGCGGTGGGGTGGAGAAGAAGGGGGGGGGGGGGCTGCCCCCTCCTTCCTTTCACCCCTTCTGTCGTCCTCTATCCCTGCTCCACAGTAACATCAAACCGTGTCGATACCGCTCGGAAAATCTTGACTTCGGCGACAACATCGAGGAAAAAAGTTCAAGCTTCATTATAACCTGTTGGTCAATGCAGGTGCCCTTTCAAGGTTTAGAGAGAGAGAGAGAGAGAGAGAGAGAGAGAGAGAGAGAGAGAGACAGACAGACAGACAGACAGACAGACAGACAGACAGAAAAACAGACAGACAGACAGACAAAGACAGAGAGAGACAGAGATCCAGCCAACCAACCCAACCAGCCCAACAAACCAAGAAGAAAGAGAAAACTCACCGCGTACCATACAACAAACCAAAGATGACACTGTAGGCAATGGCGTAGCGGAAGGTGCCCCTGACGATCTGCACGGTCAAGGTGAGGCCCCCCATCCCCGTGCCCCACACCGCCATCAGCACCAGCGACAGCAGCAGGGAGGGCTGGCACCGTCCCACACAGGAGCTGACCAGGGAGCCCAGCAAGGCGCCGGCCGCCATGCACAGTACCAGGACTTTGGAGAACAGGAACAAGTCGCTGGCCGCCACGTCGATGTAGGAGCGTGGGAGATCCGCCCCTGCACGAGAGAGAGAGAGAGAGAGAGAGAGAGAGAGAGAGTGAGAGTGAGAGAGAGAGAGAGTGTGTGTGTATGTTTGTGTGTGTGTTTAGTGTGTGTGTGTGTGTGTGTGTGTGTGTGTGTGTGTGTGTGTGTGTGTGTGTGTGTGTGTACTTTCATCAGAAAATTTCTCACCTTCCCCTCTCTTTCCTTCTGTTTTTCTCTCTGTCTGTCTGTCTGTCTGTCTGTCTCTCTCTGTCTCTCTCTCTCTCTGTCTCTCTCTCTCTCTCTCTCTCTCTCTCTCTCTCTCTCTCTCTCTCTCTCTCTGTGTGTGTGTAACAGATTGTTACAGTCTCTTTCTCCCCCGCGTTCAGAGTAAACACATAAACCTGCCACAATTGAAAAAAAAATAAAGATAAAATGCCATATCAGATATTAACTGAGATGAATCCTCGCTTTCTGTTTTTTGTAACAAAACATGTTCTGTGATAACAATGTGCTTTCATTGCATTACCGTGTTGTCAAAGGTAAGTACTGGCAAACGGTTCAACTGACAATAAACTGATTTCAGTCAGGAATTTTGTGTATGTGTGGCACATATGAAGACGGGACGTGATGGATCGCTTAACTTCGACACCTTTCATCGTCAGACCACACACACACACACACACACACACACACACACACACACACACACACACACACACACACACACACAGAGGCAGAGAGCCAATTAGAAAACAGGAAATGGGAGATGACTTCAAAATGCAACACAAAACTCCAACCAGGGCAAAGATATCTGCCCTCTCCCTATATATCGTGCACAGTGTAAGACTTTGTACGTGACAACAGCAGACCACTTCACTAAACACTATTGAACGGGTCTGAGTGCCTGATAGAAACAGGTAGGTGTTATTTCATTTATTTGTTATTGTTTTTTGTAACAGCCTTTAGCACAGTTCCTACGATGGGAAAACCAAACTTGACTCCAAAGATTAAACTTTATCATTTCATGCATTGTGACCTGTTTTTCTGTACCTAGGGATAGGCTATCTCTCCTTTCATTTGAAATTGGTAACAACCAACACGACATGATTTTTTTTGTTGTTGTCAACCTCATCACAGCCATTATTTTTCTCCAAGGAACAGGCACAGGTGCATCCTCGCTCATATCTTATTCTTATTGGCAAGTCAAGTCGAGCCAAGTCAAGTCATAACTATCTTTATTGAGGGTTGAAGAATAAGCTTTTCAACTTCTGTACATCCTGCCCTCATAAAAAAAGGAAAAACATGCAACATATGAACACAAGAATAAACAACATTTTCAAAAGCACCAAAAGTGTACCGTGCAAATACATTACTCATATTATTTATCAAACAAGAATAAAACTGTTGTTGGAACATCATTTCAAATGCAGAGAGACAGACAGACAGACAGACAGACACAGGCACAGACAGAGAGTGAGAGAGAGGGTGATAAGGGGATCGTATTGATGTAAATGGCCTTTACTTGCTACGCAGAGTTTCCGTTAGATGTTTTTTTTTTAAGTCTGTTTCGAATGAAATGATTTTAAGGAGGAAGGCAAATTACTGAATGCGATCCCTCCAGGATAAACAAAACTTAATTTGTAAAGATTATTTCGGGGTCTGGAAAAAAGACGGTTTGTGTGCATGTCTATTTCTATTGATGACAAAGCTTTCAATTAATTTTTTTCGGAGCTGATCCATTCATTACATTGTACATGCACAAGCTTTTGTGGAAGTAGAAACGATCTTTAGATGGGAGAATATTACTTTTTTGATCACTTTTCGTCAAGATATTGGATTTCAACAGAATTGATTCAATGGCCTTTTACGTTTACAACTTTTGTTTCAGATTAATTTCACTAGCATTGTCCCATAAAGTGGATGCATAATTGATAGAGAAAGGACATGCGCATGAAAGAATATCTTTCTGAAATGAAGATTTAGAAAACGTTTAATTTTTGCAAGTTGACATACTCACTTAAAAATATGCTTTCCAAGATCCGCATTGTGGTAAGTCCAAGATAAATTGTTGTCAATGATAACGCCTAAGACTTTATGCGATGCAACCTCTTCAATCATTTGTCCTTGAGCATGTAATGGTGCAAATAAGGAACTGCAGTTCTACCGTTTTTGACGTGTTGTGACATACATGTAATCAGCCTGTTAATATTTTTTTCTGCAGGTTACTTACCAGTTCAATAGGATTACTACTGTGAGATTATAATGAGGTATCAACAAACATTTCACAACAACACTCTATATGTAATGGTAAGTCATTTTTTAAGAATAGAAAAGAGGAGGGCCCCCAATACTCACCCTTGAGGGACACCAAATTTTAAAGGGAGCTACTTTGACTTTTTGAATTAATTTCAACAAACTGTTGACGATTAGTGAGAAAAGAAGTAATAAATTTGAAGACTGTATTCGATACTTTGTAATATATAACCCTTTTTATTAGAAGGGAATGGTTTATAGCGTCAAATGCTTTTGCAAAATCTACGAACATAATTCCAGTGAAAAGGGGACTCACCTAGACCAGTGAAGAAAAAGATGGCGGCCAAGACGTACATCAATGGCGACTTTAGCATTGCCAACCCACTGATGTTCAACATCCGGGCCCTTAGGCTCTCCTCAGGGGCATCCCGCATATGCAGATTGAGTGGGGTCAGGGTTAGGGCTGCAACGATGGCTATGGCATACGTGGCAGCCTGATACTGGAGCAGGCTTGCCCATGACGAGCTGTCCACGCCGATTTTTGGGAAAAGTAAATTCTGTTGGAGAAAAGAGGAGAAGTTTCAAAAAAGGTTTGGGTGGAAGATTGGATGGTATATGTTTTGTTTCCTTTGGTATAAAAAAAAAGTCCTGTTTGAAATTTTGAGCCGAAAATCTCTTGTCTGTATGGTAAAATGATATATAAATAGATTGACCGGATTTCGTTTTTAGGCGGTTTCTCTCTCTCTCTCTCTCTCTCTCTCTCTCTCTCTCTCTCTCTCTCTCTCTCTCTCTCTCTCTCTCTCTTCCACAATGTCAAAAAATAAGAAATCTATTTAATGAAAGCAGTTGCTAACAATTCATAACTGCGCAGTTAGGACAGTTGTTACCTTCAGCTATTCTGATGGGAAATAGTTTTGTAGGTTGACAAAAGCCAGTTTTTGAAGTTTGCCAAGTTTCGTTAATATGAATTGCAACGAGTCGCTGATTTGACGGTTCGGTGCCTGGGTTTGTTCTTACTCTCCAACATTCTCATTCCTTTTCAAGTGTACGCTTCTGCCAGCCATTGCTTCTGTCTGTGTTTTCTTCGATTGAAGATTACAAGTCATGGAATTCCAGTTAATCCATCTCTCTTCACAGGATAACGAAGGAATACAAATTATTACTGCTGAAGCAAGATGATAATCCTCCTCAGTGAGTTTTCAATTTAATTTGCTTGCCAGGATGGACAATCGGGTGACACTGTGCACTGCCCATTCCCCCACGCTCTATAAAAGAAATCAAAATCTGAACACCTTCGCAACCTAGCCGCCATAAAGATTATCGGTCTCATTTTGACCCAACAACGCTCACAATGAAATTCAGTCCTGAGCGAAAAAGAACACAGACCTGAACGAAGAAGAACACAGACCTGAACGAAAAAGAACACAGACCTGAACGAAGAAGAACACAGACCTGAACGAAGAACACAGACCTGAACGAAGGAGAACACAGACCTGAACGAAGAAGAGCACAGACCTGAACGGAGAAGAACACAGACCTGAACGGAGAAGAACACAGACCTGAACGAAAAAGAACACAGACCTGAACGAAGAAGAACACAGACCTGAACGAAGAAGAACACAGACCTGAACGAAAAAGAACACAGACCTGAACGAAGAAGAACACAGACCTGAACGGAGAAGAACACAGACCTGAACGAAAAAGAACACAGACCTGAACGAAAAAGAACACAGACCTGAACGAAACAGAACACAGACCTGAACGAAGAAGAACACAGACCTGAACGGAGAAGAACACGGACCTGAACGAAAAAGAACACAGACCTGAACGAAGAAGAACACAGACCTGAACGAAGAAGAACACAGACCTGAACGAAAAAGAACACAGACCTGAACGGAGAACACAGACCTGAACGAAGAAGAACACAGACCTGAACGGAGAACACAGACCTGAACGAAGAAGAACACAGACCTGAACGAAGAAGAACACAGACCTGAACGGAGAAGAACACAGACCTGAACGAAGAAGAACACAGACCTGAACGAAGAAGAACACAAACCTGAACGAAGAAGAACACAGACCTGAACGAAGAAGAACACAGACCTGAACGAAGAAGAGCACAGACCTGAACGAAGAAGAACACAGACCTGAACGAAGAACACAGACCTGAACGAAGAAGAACACAGACCTGAACGAAGAAGAACACAGACCTGAACGGAGAACACAGACCTGAACGAAGAAGAGCACAGACCTGAACGAAGAAGAACACAGACCTGAACGAAGAAGAGCACAGACCTGAACGAAGAAGAACACAGACCTGAACGAAGAAGAACACAGACCTGAACGAAGAAGAAGACGATGGTGGCCAGGTGACCGGAAGCTTCCAGCATGGAGAGCACGTGCAGAGGACGTTCCCGGAAGTACTCCATCAGCGCCACCAGTACTGACGTCACCAGCAGGTTGTTCCCTACACCTGCACGGAGAGCAGTCTTGACGTTCATACAGAAAATAAACAATATAGGTATTATGCGTGCGTAGTTTATTCTCCTCCCACTACCATTCTTTACACACACACACACACGCACACACACACACACACACACACACACACACACACGCACGCACGCACGCACGCACACACACACACACACACACACACACACACACACACACACACACACACACACCTGGAAGCACTCCCAGCAAGAAGACCATGGCGGCAGTGCCAGAGCCAGGCAGAAAGGAGGCCAGCACACAGGCCAGGCCGGACACCACCGCTCCCCCCACCGCCGTCCTCCGGTAGTTGACCACAGTGATGGCCACGCCACTCAGGATACCTGTCACCAAGCAACCAACCAGAGGAGTGAGCGAAAGAAGGAAGAGAAGAAGGAGGGGAAACACCAGCAGGCCTAGTATCAGCCTGATTAGACCAGCTACACAAATTCCAATCTTAACCCTCACCAACTAGCGCACCACGCTGATGATACTACCTTGTGATCGCACAAAACAGATGGGACGAGAGAAAAGAATAGATGATGGAGAACAGTGAGAATAAGTCGTTAGAAACTCCAGGGAGAGCTAGGTAGCGGTAAGATCTTCAAAGAAGAAGACCCTCATTCAGTGTCTCAGCCCTGAACCTCTAACACTGTGCGGGGCCGGGCCACATCCAGATCATGAATCCAGGATACCCCCCCCCCCCCCCCCCCCGCCCCTGCATCCACCTCGCCATTCAGGCTAATAAAAAAAAAAAAGCAAGAGAGAGAGAGAGAGAGAGAGAGAGAGAGAAGAGAGAGAGAGAGAGAAGAAGAAGAAGAAGAAGAAGAAGAAGAAAATCCCATCACCAACTTTCGGAAGGGAGGGCCAGTGTGGCCGTTGGTATGGATGACGCGTATACACATAGCATGCACCCTGCGTGAAAAATTGAAAAAAAAAAAAAAAAATGAAGGAAGTAAGGAAATTGAGTGAACTATATTAACTGGATGACAACGGAAACGACTGAATGAAGCGCCGGCAGGCAGCTTTTCAGTCGGCACTACCCAGGTAGGCAGCCCGTTGTGTACACAAGTGTGGATTGTCAGTGCCTAGAACCTTTGACAAGGCGCTATATAAATGCTATGTTGTTGTTGTTGTTGTTGTTGTTGTTAGTAGTAGTAGTAGTAGTAGTAGTAGTAGTAGTAGTAGTAGTAGTAGTAGTAGTAGTAGTAGTAAGTAGAAGAAGAAGAAGAAAGAGGGGAAGATATGAAAAAAAGTATGTTATCAAGTAGGCAGTGCCAGACAAAACACCTCCTAACAGAGCTATCCACTGCCCTTAACGGTTCAACTTCGTGATCTGTGAATCTGCTGCAATACGTTTCAGACCACATCAATGAACTCTGATTATTAAATCAACAAAAGTTTACACAAACCTGTATTGCGTACCAACTGCAGTGCAATTCAGTACAAACCATACTGAATATGCTACATGAGAAAAGAGGACATCAGACGTGGTGACGGTCTTGGCATGAGTGTGGGTCCTCTACGCTAACAGTTGCACCGTATCCTTACAGAAGTCCCAAACAGAGCTTTATGTTTTGTTTTGTTTTTTTCCCCTGGCACTTTGTTGATTAATAAGAAACGTGTGCGTTGTGATTTGATTAATGTACTGAGTATAGAGTCCACCGCAAAGAAAGGATATCACAAAGAAAATACGCCTTCTGTCGAAAGAAAAACACAGATATGCAACCCCCCCCCCCCCCACACACACACACACACACACACACCAACACGTAGTGAATGAATACGTACCACAGTATCATCTGCTTCACGCGCGTTCAGTGAGAACCAGGTCAATGCCTCTGTCCTCACTACCTCTGGTCACTATGAGAGAGAGAGAGAGAGAGAGAGAGAGAGAGAGAGAGAGAGAGAGAGAGAGAGAGAGAGAGAGAGAGACTGCATGCCGGTAAAGTACGATAAACAGCATCTTCCCGTGCGTGGGAATTTCACTGAAGGCGCGCGCTATACTGGAACTGGCTCTGTGACGGACAACACGCGCCATGCGAGCGGCTGTGGAAAAGAATGAGTAGGCTACAACCTCAACGGGGTGAACATTACTGTTAGCTTACGGTCAACTGTTAGCGTAAGGTTCCAACACACGAAACTTGCCGAAGGTTCGACCAAGATTTCCTCATCTGCCCTCACAGCTTTTAACATTTTCCCCACTTCGTATTGTAGACAAGAGTGGAAGGATGAATAATGTGTTGAAGAGGGCATGCATGAGGGGTGGGGTGGTGCATGTGGGGTTGCAGATATGTTGCCACTCTTTCCATATCTGTCCAACCATTCTGTTGTGTTCGAGTTTCCCATTTCATTCATAGCAAGCCAGAGTGAGACGGGAAGAAGGAAGTGACGTGGCTTAAGTTTACGAAATGGCGGCGGCCTTTTATCTTTAGCTATTTGCAATCCAGATTTAAGATTTGGGATAAGTCCTTTCTGTTAGAACGTCAATGATTCACGACAAAAATCAATGGAGAACAACATTCGGTCAATCATTTTCTTTCCAACAAAAAGGTCTATCTATCTATCTATCTATCTATCTATCTATCTATGGATCTATCTATCTATCTATTTGTCTGTCGGTCTTCCCATCTATCTATCTGTCTATCTAACTATCTATCTGTTTGTCTGTCTATCTTTCCATCTATCTATCTATCTGTCTGTCTGCCTCTCTATCTATCTTCTCTTTATCTGTCTGTCTGTATATCTATCTATCTATCTATCTATCTATCTATCTATCTATCTATCTATCTATCTGTCTGTCTGCCTGTCTCTCTCTATCAGTCTGTTTATCTATCTACGTGTATCTATCTATCTATCTATCTGTCCATCTGCCTGTCTGTCTTCCCATCTATCTATCTATCTATCTATCTATCTATCTATCTATCTATCTATCTATCTATCTATCTTTCTGTCTGTCTGTCTGTCCGTCTTCTCTCTCTCTACCTGTCTGTCTGTCTCTCTATATCTGTATCTATCTGTCTGTCGGTCGGTCTGTCAATCTATCTGTCTATCTGTCTGTCTGTCTATCTATCTATCTGTCTGTCTGTTTGTCGATCTATCTACCTGTCTATCTAACTATCTATCTGTTTGCCTGTCTGTCTATCTATCTATCTATCTATCTATCTATCTATCTATCTGTCTGTCCGTCTGTCTCTCTATCTATCCATCTATCTATCTATCTGTCTGCCTGTCTGTCTATCTACTTATCTATCTATCTATCTGTCTGTCTGTCTGTCTATCTATCTATCTATCTATCTATCTATCTATCTATCTATCTATCTATCTATGGCTGAGTCAGTGAATGCTCTGGTGAAATCAAGATATTAATCACTCTGACAATCAATTTACCACACAAGTATCCCCTCTATCAATGTGGACATGTGTCAGTCGCAAACAGACCCAACCCAAACAATGTAGATTTCATCTGTTCACAGGATTACCGCAGACAGACTGCTCTCTGTTCAGTCTGTGTCGTCATAGCAGCAGCGTGCACCTTGGGGTGCTCAAAGAGTAAACATAAATAAATGAATAAATAAATAAATGAATAAATGAACAAATAAATCTATGGCTTGTAACTCTTCAAAACCATCAAACTAAAAAAGACTTTGGTTGATTGGTCGAGTTTACACATTTGACTAGTTCTGTTATGTAGGAAGTACTATCAAATGAATTGTGTGGTTGAAAATATGTCGCATTACAGCACTTTGTGTGCAGAGTATTGTGTATGGCCTACCATTTGCGTCTAAAAGCCACAAGGTGCACCGACAGACAACAGTTCTTCTTACAAAGGAGTCAGGGATTCGTCCATTCACACCATATGAATTGGTCTGCAGTCAGTGCGACTACTTTGATACATACCAGACAAGCCGTAGATCCTTTGATAGGTGTCGACGACCACGTGGTTCTCTACAGCCGCCCCTCCGCCGGCTGACAGCTGGAGACCGTCATCGTACAGGTAGTTGGTGAACTCTTCCACTGCTCTCTTGGCTCGCCTCACTCTGGGCTGCCTCGCTGGACTGGCCCACTCCGCCCCGGGCAGGGCTGACGGGGGTGGGGGTGGAGGTGGCGTTCTGTGTCCTGTCAACTGCCCAGAGCGCCTGTCTGGTTCTGGGACGCCTGAAAGGTTACACGTACTCTTCCGTCTGGTGTTTGTTACAGCTGGAATAACAGCGGTGAACTGCGGCGGTTTTTCTATGTTGTTACTGGTGGTGGTGGTAGCTGCAGAGTGTTTAGCGTAGGCAATTGTCGTTTCGGGGTTTTTTGGCTTCAAGACTCTGAACGGCAGTTTGAATGGCTCTGCGAGTGATAACACGGGTGTCTTGTGGGAAGAGGTATCTTGGGAAGGAAAAGGAGGCATCGGGTTTGTTTCTTCCACTGCGCTATCAGGAAGGACCTTTTCATGTGGATCGTTCTCTCTTGGTTCTGGGAATCGACGAAATTTCGGCTGTGCAGTGACATCATTCGGTGGTGTCGATGGCTGGAACTGACCTGGTATTTTCTGTGTCATCCTCCTGACAACAGATTGCTTCTCTCGCCACTGTGATCTCTGGAAATGGAAAATAAACCGATGTTCCGTTAGATCAGAGCCATCGTCTGTCTTCGTTTGACCCACCTTTGAACATAAGCTCCGTCTCTTCACAGACATCTTCATCCCAACACACACTGACGACAGAGCCAGAACGTCAGACAGTGACGCAGACCTTTTCTTCCTCCTCCCGAACGGACTCTGGCTGGTGTTTCTTAAAGCTGACGTCAGCGCAAGCCACTGCTGGCAGTAAGGCTGCTCAGGGTACAGGCTACAGAAGGAAGCAGGATCGAACCCTGCGGGCCCCACAGGCACTGTCGTCACCTCCGCTTTCCTTGGTACTGCTGTGTCACTGGAGATGAGGATGAAAGAGAGAACAGAGCTGAAGACGTTGACGATAGGCAATACGAAGAGAGCTGCCATCACGATTCTAGTTTTTCGACAGCAGGTTACTTTGGTTTCACCGTTGTCAACCTCAGCATCGTCGACGGCTGTCAAAGTGACTCCCGTTTCCAGCTCTACTTCTTCTGGGGCGTCATCATCCTGCTGAATATGAGGTTAGAACATCAGAAACTGATCTTCAGCTGTCAAAAACGCATGGAATCTGAATAAGCCATCTTTTTTGCGATTCTAGAAAGTGTTTTTAAAAGAAGGGATACGTTGCTGTTTGTTTTTATGTAATGGTAATGTTGTTAGTTGTCTTCGTGTTGTTGTTGTTGTTGTTGTTGTTGTTGTCTTTAATTTACTTTCATTCCGTTCTTGTTGTTATTGCTGTTGCCGTTTAGTGTAAATGTTCCGATTGCTTTTTTTATGCTGTTATTGATATTATGATGACACATATTGTTGATGGTTTTGATCGTGTAAGCATTTTGTCTTTCTCGTCAGTTTCACAGTTGTGTGTGTGTGTGTGTGTGTGTGTGTGTGTGTGTGTGTGTGTGTGTGTGTGTGTGTGTGTGCGCGCGCGCGCGCACACACACACGCACACACACACACACACACACACACTGACCTACCTGCTCTTCCTCTTCCACAGTCTTGGAAAACCCTGACGACAGGAAATCACCGAGGCCCAGACCTCCCTCCAAGGCTTGAACCGAAGACAGCATCCCTTCTTTAGCGGCGTCCTTCAGGGCAGAAGCGGCCTCCTCTTTCTGCTCCTCCGCTTCCTCCACTGTCAGACCCTCCTTCCGTCCCTCCGCCTTTCTTCCATCGCTGCGTTTCGTGAACACCTGCTCAGCCATCTTCTCTTTTCCCAGTCCGTCCTCTCGCTCCAGCCCTGGCGTCAGAGCAGACGTGATAAACTTGTGTGTTATTCAGTGTGAAGAGGTAAGTCATGTTACTTCAGTACCTGGTGTGGTGACTGGTGCACTGTGATGACAGTTTTAATCAGGCTCCTGGCCCGACCTCTTCTTCTCTCTCTCTCTCTCTCTCTTTTTTTTTTATGCTGATCGATGACAATGAGGATGATTAAGATGATGCTACGGATTTCCATTTCGGTCTGAGACTACATGACAGGGCTGTACTCTACGTTTCCTTTCATAATATATCCCGGCGTCAACCAGGCCCGAGAGATACAGGCACCTGCAGTGTTGGTCAGGAAATTTGAGCAACACTCTCAGAAACGCATCCATTAAGTGGATGAAACTCGACTGTGTGGTCCCAGTCTTCCCAACTGAGTCCGCAGCAAACTCAATTCTGGGTAGGAGCCGGTCGGGGCAGAAAAACCCACATGACTTCTGATGGGATTCGAACCCACGACCTCCCAGCCGGGAGTCCGCGACGCTAACCACTTCGCCACGGCGGCTGGTCTTCTTCTCTCTTTTCGTTGCCATTTCTTCTTTTCGGTTTTGTTTGTTTGTTT
>JAMYXO010004169.1:0-18062 GCA_033310375.1 Conus canariensis | reverse complement strand
CAAGAAGTTTTTGGTGATATTTTTGGGACCCCAAAGGACTGTTAAAAGTTATTACAGAGTGACGGGACGTAAATAATGTCATTTCGGATGCACGTCCATTTTTAACCATCAAGCGATGTGACAGTTTAACGAAAAAAAAAAAAAATGAGTGGTTTCTTGGAGAGTCCGAGCTTGCTTCAAAAGTTAGAATTTCATCCCCGGGAAAATTTGAAGCACTGATGTAAAGGAAAGGGTTTCAGGCTTATACGTAAAATTAATTTGTAAAGCCGACTTAAAAACATTTGAACCGTGTGCGAGGCACCAGGATACCCCATTGTCCCGGGATTCTAGGGGAGAGTCCCGCCCCCAAGCTTTTGGCAGGACCCACAGTTTTTTGAGCCTACTTGGAGCAGTGGAAATATGTAAGGTTGATGTAGTTTTGGGCAATTTGAAGTTAAGACATAATAGTTGCATGCTTCGGATTGAGTGAGTTTGAGTGAGATGTGTCCCAATGCCCTGTTTTTGTCATTGTGTGTCTTAGTTTTTTCAACTGGAGCGGACATGCATGTGAGTTTGGGTTGGGAAGGGAGCAAAAAAAGGATATTTGATGAAAAATACACAAATCCCCCTTCAAGTGATTTAGGGCTATAACCTTTTGCTGTTTCTCCTGCAAACAATTGTGTTCATTTCAGACCCTTCAAAATGATGCAGAATGTTGTTTTAATTTGTTAATGGTTTTTTTACTTTCTTTCCACAAAATCTTAAAAAAATGTGCTGCTACGTTGTGAACCCTGTTTTGGTGTAATTGTTTAGGTGTAATGTGGTGGTGTATGCCGCCGTGTGATTTTTTCAAAAGGGGAAGTTTGGTTTGAAAGTGATGCAATGCCTATTAGCATTTTTTGGGAAAAAATTTTTGGGTGTAAAATTTAGATAAAGGGAAACTGGCACCCCCTGTCCAGCAAGTTTCCCTCCTTGCCCCCAATCGCTTCCCCCCTCATCAATTACTTCATGTTTTTTTTTACACCCGGCCAGGGAAAGGGTCCATATTAGGTTATCTTTTTTTGAATGTTCCCCAATTGATGTCCCCCAGAGAAGGAAAAAAATCTCCCGCTCATTACAATCCTCAAAGTAATTGTCTTCCTTATCCCCCCCACATTACATTCCTTTCATTTTTTCAAATCAAATGTTCGTTTTCTTGGGTAGGGAACAAAGTGTTTGATTTAAAATAACAAGTGTGTTTTAAAAAGCAGCAGGGAAATTGTTGCGGGTAACTCTGTTGCCCCGACTTCCATTGCTAGCGGGAAAGAAAGGAGTTGCTCCCCATTTTTGCCAACCCCCTCCTAGCAAGTTCAGTGCTGTACTGTGTTAAAATTTGTTGTGGTACACAAACCGTTGTGAATGTTGGTTGGGTTTGTGGACCAGGGTTTACCCCCTTTATTAAAAATGGAGGAGAGGTCAATTTGCCATTCTTCAAAGAGGGGAACAATTGAAAGATGCAATGGGCTTTTTGGGTCGTTGGCATTGTTTATGGGGGTAGGGTGAACCAAACAGACCCTAAACACACAACACACCACACACACAACACCCACAAACACCACCACACACACAAACCCCTCGTGACGGCGCACAACGCCAAAAATAAGGGCATGAAAAAAATGGCCAAGTAAACTAGCAAAAAAAACCCTAAAAAACAACACACAACAAACCAACAACACAACAACACCCCAAAACCCCAAAACAACCCAAACCCCCACCCCCCAGCACCCCACACCACACCCCTCGGTCGGAAGAATGATAAGACAGATAAAGGGCAAAAATGGAGAAAAATTTTTTTTCCCCCCACCCAACCCCACCCCACCCACCACAACCCACACACACCACTAAAACGACACACCCCCACACACACAAAACACCACACACACACACACACAAACACACCCACACATTCTGATATCAAGCCCCTTTGCATATAAAAGACAGCAGGTGACCTGCCCCAAATGAAGATTTAGTTTTATCATTAAATGCTTTTTATCTAAGGAATGACAGTTCGATTTCTTTAACCACGGGAAATAAATCAAACCAGTGCTTTAAATAAGTTATGTCTGGGTGTTTGTCTCATGGCTCATCACATGGAGCCCCCCCTGTATGTCTATGTGCATTAGTATAACCCCCAACCAAGTCCAAAGGCTGTAATAATATACATGTAATTCATTCACTATGCATAATGTAAAAAATCATCCCCCGGCAGACGTTTTAAAAAGCCCTTGGAGGGGAAAGGTTTCCGACAGGGAAACTTTAAACCCCCCGAGGGAGGAACAAGAAAACCGACCTGTGCGTCATCCCCCACCACCCTCCAAATACCATTGTGACATCATGGGGAAAGGAAATTTACATCATCCATAATGACCGCTGGGAGGGTTTTTTAGAAATGCCCCCATATGTTCCCGAGAGAGTGAACCCCCCCGGCCCCTTGGAGGGCCAGAAAAACAGCCCCCAGACTGGTAACCCTACTCCCAGGGGTGTAGACCCCCCAAAAGGGGGCCTGATGAAGACCTGTGCCCTTTAGTCCCCCAACCCTTTTGAGCCCCCAAAGGCGTTCATCCCCCAGTCAAATTACACCCGCAAATCAAAAGACATTGTGTATATTTTGAATGGTCCTGCCCCAAGCTCTACCTGGGGGGGATCCGGACATGAAAAGAGGATTCACAAGCATCTTCGCTCAATGGGGCAGAAAAACAGTGCCTGATGGGCCCAACCCCCAAACACCCCATCCCAGCTACACAAATGCAAACGTGGCGCTGTATGGATAACCCGGGAAAAGAGAAAGCAAGCACTGGAATCCCCCGTGACAGGCCCCTTTGGGGAAACCCAGGCAGGAAAACACCCGAGTATGGATTAGTGGTGGGCCTTCTTTCTTCTCTTTTTCATGCTTCTGTCCCCTTCCACACAAACCCAAAAACAAACCCACCACACACACCCCCCCAACCTTCTCTTCTTCCCCTCCTCCTCTCTTCTCTCTCCCTTTAACTAAAACCCTCCCCACTCCTCCCCCATTCCCCCTCCCCCCTTTTTTTTATTGTCCCTTTCCCCCTATTCTCCCCCCCTTTCTCTTTCCCTCCTCTTTTTCTTCCCCCCATATCACACACCCCACCCAAAAACACACAACCCCACACACAACAAAAAACACGCAAGCAGCACGCCGCACGACGCACGACGCACACCGCAAGCGCACACCCAAAATTGTTTCACCCCTTTTTCTTTAGGTGAACCCCAAAAGCTCGTTTTCCCCCTTTTTTCACCCCTCAACCCCCCTCCCCTTTCCCCTTTTTTTTTTAAAGTTATTGTTCAACCATCCTTTTTCCTTTTTAATAATGCTCATTTTTTTTCTTTCCCCTTTTTTTTTTGTTTCTTTTGTTTAAACTTATCACTGGGGTTTGTACAAACCCAGTTTTATGAAAGGGGTTTTTTGAAGGGGGAATAAAAAAAAAGGGCCCCTCTTGGGGTGTTGGTGTGTGTGGTGTGGTGTTTTGGTGTGTGGGGTGAGTGTTTCCCTTTGGGTCAAAATTTTTCCCCTCGCTCCAGAAAAAACTACGGGGCCCAATTTTTTCTAAAAAATCTGTAGGTATGTTAAAAAAATTAAATCCGGAAAGATCCCCCATGTTTTCGTTTCCTTTTAATACCCAAATTAAAAAACGGCGTAATGACCGTAACGGTTTTTCTTTTTAAAGGGGGAAAAATTAAAAAGTCCCTTGGCGTTTTTGGTAAAAAATTAGCAGGAATGTTCACTAGGGAAAATCTCCCTTCCCAAAGGGTTTACAAAAGGGTTTCCCCTCTACAGCTAGGGAAGGGTTTTCAAAATTATAAAAAATTGTTTTAAATTTTATTTTTCCAATTGTTTAAACTTAAACCCCCCCCCCCCCCCCCCCCCAAGCCCCAAATTTTTCCCAAAGTCTTTAAGAAATGGGAGGGGTTGGGGGCCTGTGTTTGCTTTCCCCCCTATGAAATTTTTTCCGTTTTTTTATTTGTCGGACGTTTTTCCCCAAATTTAAAAGGCTGTGAGTCTTAAAAAAAAGTTACCCCTGTGTTAGGTTTTCTTAGGGGGCCCGCGAAAAAACCCTTTTTATGTTTATACAGTACAAACTTTGGTGGGTATTTTTTTTTTTAAAAAAAAAGCATCATGTCATTTAAACTGCAAAAAAGGAAATCCCGGAAAGGGGGAAAATTTTGGGAAAATTTTAAAATTGCCATTTCGTCGTGGTATTTATGAAAGATGAAATTTAAACTTTAAAGGGCATCGTATGAAAGTGAATAAAAAAGTTTGGTTTGTACTTGAAAAACTGAATTTTTTTTGGGATAGCTGTAAAAAAAATGTTTTTTTTTGGGGAATTGTTTTTTCGGTGACTTTCATGTGATGAACTTAATTTATGGAAAAAACCAAATTTGTAGCCTAAAAGCCCTTCTTTGCTGTGGGTTACCAATTCAAAAAAACTTGAGGTTTACATCAGACTGGAATTTTAGCTTTGTGTTTCTTTTGCTAGTTAAAGGAAAAATGGAAAAAATGAACGGTAAAGCCAGAATTGGTTTCTTTCACAGGGAAAACGGGAAAAAGAAAAATTTGTACACTTTGGGGGAAAAAAAAAAAAGAAAAAAAAAGCCTAAAAAGAAAAAGGGAAAATCCCTTCTTGGTAAAAAAATTTTTCAAACTTTTTTAAAAAAATGTATTTTCGGGAATTTAAAAGGGTTTAAAGGAAAGGGTTTAAAACCCTCATTTTTTAAACAAAGTTTCCCAAAGAGTGAAGGGCCCTTAAAAAAACCCAAAAAGTAATTACATTTTAAATAAAAAAGTTTCAAAAAGAGTTTCCTTTGATTGCCCCCAGATCCCCGTCTTTTGGGTTTTCCCCAAACAAGGAACTGCTTTTTAAAAAGAAACAAAGATGAAAACCTTTCCCCCTAAATGCTTAAGATACACATAAGAGATTTCGGAAAATTAATTAAAGGGATGATTTTACCCCCAGGAATAGTAAAGTGGGAAAACTTTTCCCATGTTTTTTTTTTTGGGAAACCCCAAATCCTCATATTTAAAATGAAATTTTTAAAGCATTTTTAAAAAAAAAAAGTTTTTATGTTCCCTTAAAATATCTTTAAAAATTTAAACTTAATTTTTTTCATTTACCTTCTTTTTGGGTTATCGGTTTATCTTTCTGTTCTCTATCACATAAAATCTTGGACTTTTTGAGGTGAAAAAATTTGAAAATTTAAATATAACCCAAAATATTGTTTTGTATGAAAAAAAAGCTCAATACACCCAAAACCATAACTAAACCCTTTACAATAAAGAGGAGCAAAGGTATCCCATTAAAAATTAGAAAATTGGGTTTCAAATTTTTAATGCTTTCCCATTTTATTTGTTAAATGATTCAAAAAGAAAATAAACCCGTAAAAGGACAGTTCAACTTATGTTTGGGTTTGGGTTGGGCCCCCCAAATCCTTTTAAACATTCAATCCTAAATTTGGGAAAAAGAAAAAAAACCCGCACAGAAACAAATTTTTGGCATTACTCCCCCATGCTCCAATTTTAAGCTAACAATGATTTTCAGTTGTTTTAACACTAAAAGCTTTTTAACAGATGACAAACACTCAAAAACATGAAAAAAACCCTTCCTTTTTATACTTGCCAGATGATTTTGCCACCCCTCCCTTTTCACCCCAAGGGAAAAGGAGGGTTTGGAGGTGTGTGTTTTTTACCCCTTGTGTATTTTGTCCCTTCGGATTTTTCCTAGAAATAAAAATGTGGGGGTAGTATTTAAATTTTTTTACTAAAAATTATATTACATATTTTCAGTATCTGATTGGGATTTTCCTTTTTTTTTTTAATTCAATAATGTCTGCAATTATTTTTATTTCTTTTCTGTTTGGGGGTTTGTTTAAATACTGGGGTTCTTTTACAGTTTTTCCTTTGTTTCCCAAAAGCGAGTTCCCCCCACAATTTTTTAAATGTTTTGAAATGAAATACGATTACTGAAAGTTTTAAAGCTTTTTGTTTTTTAAAATTACACAAAAAAATTTTTTATACAAAGAAAAGTAGCAGAAGTAAAAGTTTGCTGCTTGGAAAAATTGGGTTAAAATTGGGGAAAAAGGGTTTGGGATAAAGAAGGCGGGGGGTGTTTTTTAAAATAGTTTACATTTAATAATATAACCAAGTTCAGGGGCCCGGGCCCATCTTTTCAGGGCCCAATAGGCAGCCCCGCTAAAACCAAAAACCACCTAAAATGAAATAAAGGACATTAAGATAGTTGAAACTGCAGTAAAGTAGTTGCACTGGGAAAAATGCTACAGACCCCCCCATTTTAAAAATTACTCTAATTTAATAAATCACAGGCTTTTTGATTGTGACCTTTTTGGGCTTTGGGGAGGGAAAATGAAGAAGACAGTTTAAAATAAACCCCATTTTTGTGTTTTTTTTTTTTTTTGGGAAAAATAGTTTTGAAGATATTTTTTTTAAAGCAAAAATTTATGTAAAAAAGCAAAAACCATCCCTTTAATTTTATGTGTTTTTTTTGGGAAAAGTCCCAAACCCCGGCCCAATTTGCCCGAAATTGTTTGGGTTTTTTTGCAAAAATATTTTAATGTTTATCCCCCTGTTTGGGGCCCCAACCGTTGAAAGCCAAAAATTTGTTCGATATGTTTTAAAAATTTTTTTAAATTGCATTTTTTGCTTCTTGGTGTGACAGCACAAACACCTATCAAAAATGCAAAAAACAAAACCCCTACCCCCCCCCCCCCCAACTCACCCCCTTTATTAAAAAAAAAAAGACAGGACCACAAAAGCAAAAAACCAAAAAAAAAAAGAAATCCTTTGACTTAAGGGTTTAAAGTGATTAAAACCATATTTAAAAAAAGGAAAAGTAAAAGCTGCAACAAAGTCGCACCCTTCATTTTTAACTTTGGAAGGGTTTGGGAAAGTTATAAAAAAAAAGAAAAAAGGGTGAAAACCCGTTTTCCCTGGTTTAAAAAGGGAATTAAAAAAAGGAAGCAAAAAAGAAATTTAGACCATCGAGGGAGTATGCACCCGGTGTTTTCCCGCAAAAAAAAGATTCCCCAACCTTTTTCAAGCTTACGTTTGTCTGTGTTTAATAGATGTGAACAAACCCCGATTTAACCCTTTGGGAATCTAGAGAAAAACCTAAAAATTCTCAAAATAACGGGAAACTAAAAAAACAAAGCTTAAAGGCTTGGAACCTAATTTTTTGGGGCCCCTTTTCTAACATGGAAAATTCCTTGAAGGGAAATTGTTCATGCTGAAAAAAAAAATCCCAAACCTTGGGTTTATCAAGCATTTTTTGGGAAACATTTTAGTATTTGGGTTATAAAAATTTGGGCAAAAATTTAATCCCACGATGGCGGAAAATCATGTTTAAAAGTTCAATAAAAGTGAAGAAACCCCACAAATGCGGGGTTTTTCCCAAATTTTTAAATAGTTTTACCGTGCCCCCTTCGGGAAATGGGGTGAATCCATTCTGATCACTTTGTAAATGTGTTTTGTCTGTCCCCAAAAAATTTTTTTTTTTTCGGTTTTCCCCCAGGGTTTTTGGGGGGCTTTCCCAGTTGACCCAAAAGGGGGAAAATTTTTTTTTTTTTTTTTTTTCAAATGGGTTTTTCCCCACGGGTGTCCAACGCTTTAAAGTTGCAAGAATCTTCTCCCTTTTTTTTTTTTTTTTTTTTTTTTTGCTTTGCCCCCGTTACTGAGGGGCAGTGTTTTTGTTTAATTTTTTTTTTTTTCCCCAAAATAAAAATAAAAATTTCCAAATTTTCCCTCCCCAAAAAAAAATTTTGTGTTGAATCGTGCGGGGCCCCGCTGCCCCCATCTTGCTCGCCAACTATGCCCCAAAAGATGTATGTTCCCCAGAAAAGTAAGTGCGGGGTCCCGTAAAGCCCATCGCCCAAAAAATAAAAAGACCGCAGTTGTTCGCCTATTAAATGCCCAAAAACGTCCCCCCCCAAACCCAACCCAGGGGTTTTGGGGGCCATGGTCATGGGATAAACCCAAAAAAGTAAACCCTTCTCTTTTAAACCGGCCCCTCCCTAGCAGCAGACCCGGCCCCCCGGGTTGACACGGCTGGGACCGCCTTCCCCCATAACGGGGAAAAGATTGGGCTTCCCCTTTGAAGCCCCCTCAAATCTTTTCCCCCATAACAAACCCCCCCCCCGAGCTTTGAAATTTTCCTTCGGCGTCGGGTCTATCCCACATCCCCGAAAAAGGGGGCCCGGAGTTAAGGCCAACCGTTTAAACGCTCAGTGAAAAAAAAACCCAGTTAAGAGACGGGGGGGAGGGGGGGGGAAAAGGGGGAAGGGAGGGGTGGGGGGGGAAATTATTGGGGAAAACCCCAAACAAAAAAAAAACAAAATTTTTGGAAATTTTCAAGAACTTTTGTTTTACTTTTCCCTTTTCGCAAAACGGGTTTAAACCCCCTTTTTTTAAAGTAATTGAAGTTTTTTGGGTTTTTTTTTTCCCGTTTTCTAAGTTTTAATTTATTTGTTTGTATGTTTTTTAAGTTGTTAGTTTGTTTGTTTGCTTTTTTCTCCCCATTTAAGGCCCCAACCCCCGTTTTTTGGGGCTGCCCCCCCCCCCCCTTACCCCCCCCCATCTGAAAAGGGTTTGAAAAAATTAAAGGGGGTTTTAAATTTTCTCCCAATAGAAATTTTTTAAAAAATTTTTCCCAAAGCGTTGGGGCCCAAAAATTCGTCCTTTTTTCACCCCTGCGGAAAGAAAATAAAAAAAAAAACCAAACAAAAAACCAACAAAAAAAACAAAAAAGCGTGGTGATGGATGGATTTACAAAAAATTCGAGGGAAAATCCCCGCACAAAAACAGACCCTAAAACCCCATTACCCCACAGCCCGGGCCGAAATTTGTCTTTATGGGCAACAAAAGTATGGGAATTGAGGGTGGGGGGGGGGGGGGGGGGGGAAACCAAAAAAAAATAAAAGCAACATGAAAAATTTTAAATGGCCCGGAAAAGGTTTTTCATATTCTCCCAAAAAGAAAAAATTTTTGGTTTTAAAATGATTTTTTCGTTTCAATTTTACGAAGATTTAAATGATTGAATGGGCCCCCAAAAAATGGGCCCCCATAATTAGTTTGAGTAAAGAAAAACCACCACACAAAAACCCCACACAAAACAACACAAAAAACAACAAACCCCCCACCACGCCGACACCACAACAAAACACCCAACACCCCACACAAAACCAGCACGCCCCCGGCAACCCAAAACACGTGCGCGCGAAAACCCACTTTGGAGAGAGGAGAGAGGAGAGGAGAGAAGAAAAGAGAGGAGAAGACAGCCCCCCGCCCGCCCAGACAGACGGGACAGACTGCCTGAGGGAGACGAAGAAGGGGACGGAGGGAAAAATACAAATAGGCAGGGGAAAGGGCAGGAGGAAAAAAAAATTCGAAGGGGGGGGGGGGGGGGGCGGGAGAGAGAGAGAGAGGGGAAAAGAAGAGGGGAGAGGGGAGAGAAGGAGCAGAAAAGAAAAGCCGGGACGACGGACAGACGGCCCAAATGGAGGGAAATGCAGAAGGAGACAAAAAAAGGAGGAAAAGAGAGAGAGAGGGGAAAAGGAGGGAAGGACGGGCAGACAAAAGGGAAGAAGACAGAAGGCCAGAGGGGGGGGGAAGCGGGAGCCAAAAAGACCAAAAATTGGAGAGGTGGAGACAAGCCCGGACAGCGGGGCCAGCCGCCGGGCCCGACAGAGCCCAAAGAGAGAAAGAGAATTGCAGTCCGAAAAGGGACGAAAACGGAGGGAAAAAAAGACGGGGGATGGGGGGGTGGAGACGGGGGAAACGGGTGGGAAGGCAAAAAAAAAAATTTTTGGCCCTACCCTGCAAAATGTTCGTGCCTGTCCCTATTGTGAACAGCGCTGACAGGGAAAAATGTACTACTGAATGACGGTTCCCAAGCCCCCCCGGGCCTTCCCCAAATATTTGTTTTTGACGGTTTAATGTGTGTGTGTGTTTTTGGGTGGGGGTTTGGAGTGTGTTGTGTGTGTTTGTTTTTGGGTGTGTGTGTGTGAGTGTGTGTGTTGTGTGTGTGTGTTTTGGTGTGTGCGCCCCCGGCGGCCCCGCGCGCGTGTGTGGGGTGTGTGTGTGATGTTTGTGTGTGTGTGTGTGTGGGTGTTTTGTGCGGGCGCGCCCCGGGTTGTGTGTGTGTGTGTGGGGTTTGGTGTGTGTGGGCGCAGTGTTTTGTATGGGGTGTGGGGGTCCCCCGTGGTTGTGTGTGTGTGTGTTTGTGTGTGTGTGTGTGTGTGTGTGTGCGTGCGGGGGTGGTGCGGGGTGTGTTGTGTGTGTGTGTGTGTTGTGTGTGTGTGTTGTGTTGGGGTGTGTTGTGTTTTATTTCATTTCCGTACTATTTTTGACCTTAATGGGTGTGTGTGTGTGTGGGTGTTGTGTTGTTGTGTGTGTGTGTGTGTGGTGTGTGCATGCGGGGCGTGGGAAAGTGTGCGTGATGGTGCGTGGTGCATGCATCCCTTTGCGTGCTTTCGTCCGTGTGGGGCGTGCTTTCGGGTTTCGGGTGTTTTGTATGCGGCGGCATGTGCTCGCTCTCCTGTGGGGTTGTGTGTGTTGTGTGTGTGGGGGTGGATGTGTGTGTGTGTGTGTGTGTGTGTTTCTTTTTTAAAGCCCTTCCATTTAAAAAGTGTTTCCCCGACAATAAAAGTTAAAGAGTGAGTTTGATTTTTAAGGAATGAGAGAGATGCTTTTTTTGGGGGTGTAGGGGTGTAATTTTTTAAAGGGGTCCGTAAGGAAGAAATCATAACCTCCACCCACCCTATTTTTCAAAAATTTTTAAAATTAAAAGAACTTGAAACCCTGTAAAATACAAATTTTTAGAGTTTAAATATTAAGTGAAACCCCTAAAAACCTTTTAAAAAAATTTAATTAAGGTGAAAAAATTTTTCCCAATTTATTTAGATGTGGTAAAGGAGTCGACCCCTTTAAAAAAAACCCCTCAATCCCTTTGATTTTTTAAAAAAAGTTTTTTGGGTTTTGGGCCCAATAAATCAGAAAATGTTAAACTTTTTAAAATTCCCCAAAAATTACTTTTAAAATATTTTCCCAATATTTTTTTTTAAAAACGAACCCAAAGGATTAGACTTTCAATCCCCCTGGTTGAAAAAACCCAAATTTTTGGTATGTTTGTTATCCCATTGTTTTTGTCATTCATTAAATGCAATTGTTTAATAATACATGTTTCCCAGTTCCTCAGTTTTTTTTGTCGCCTTTATCATGAGATGTTTTAATTTTTGATAGAGAAACTTCTGTCAGATTAAGCGAACAAATTTAGGTTTTCTGGCGCTAAGGTTTTGGGGCTGGGCCTTTTTGAAAATTTTTTTTATTGTTTTATTTGCGATATACCACCCAAAAGAGAAGGGGACCCCAAAAAAAAGTAATTTTTAAAAGTTTTTGGGAGTGGTCAAGGAGCTTTTGATTTTTTTTTATTTTATTTTTCATAAACCCCATGGTTAATCCATCAAACTTGTATATATTTTTCAAAAATTTTTGTTTTTTATTGTTTGTTTTTTCGTTTTCGGGCCGGACATACGGGGACTTTTAAAGATTGTTGATAACCTTGTTAAATTTCGCTGGTTTTTGGAAAAAATGGGTTTTCCCCCTTTTTTTTTGATCCTTTTTGGGCCCCTTTGCTTTAATTTTGTTATAAAAAAAACAATTACCAAGAATCACCCTGGAAGTAAAAATGCTTATTAAATTGTAAGGGGTTGTGATTTACTAAACGAAAAGGTATTTGGGTATTTTAAAAAAGAAAATTCGGGAAATTTTAAGTATTTTCTATTAAAAAAATATGTGGACGTAAAAAAATAAGTTTTAAATTTGGGTGTTATAAAAGAAAAACCCGTTGATCAATCAGCGGGTTTCAAGATCAATCAGTATTTTCTGAGTTAAAATTAAAAAGGATTCAGATTCAAGATTTTTGATTTTTTTTTTTTTTTAAAATTTTGTTGGGTGAAAATTCGAGGGGAAAAACAATAGCTTAGCCACAAAGAAAAAGAAAAAAACAACAGGAAAAAAAGAAAAAGGGTTTTAAAAAAGCCCTTGAAGTCTTGGAAAAACTTGAGAAAAAACCCCAAAAATTGAACTAAGAATGATTGAAGAAAAAACCCCCAAAAAAAAAAGCATCACGGAAAAAAAAAATGGAACGTTTTATTTTTTAGATCCCAAAACGATTGGATTTAAAATGGAGAAAAAATATCAAACCCTTTTTGCAACCCCTTTAAAAGAGTAATTAAAATTTGTAAAACAAATGCTTTAAAAATTGTGTGGTGTGGGTGTGTGTGGGTGTGTGGGTGTGTGGTGGTGGGTGTGCGCGCGCGCGCGGAAACACACGTAGTGGTGGGACATTTGTATGTATGCGGGCATGCGTTTTGGCAGATGCGTTTCGTGTATGGTTTTTGTGTGCGTGCATATTTTTGGGGTGTGTGTGTGTGTGTGTGTTTTGTGTGTGTGTTTGGTGTGGTGTGTGGTGGTGTGTGTGTGTGTGTGTGTGTGTGTTTGCAACACACAAAACACACAACCCCAAAACCCCACAAAAACCCCACACCCCCCAAAACCAAAAACCCACACAAGCCCGCCACGTTTAAAGCCAAAAATTTTATGTATTTCCCCATGGCCGAGTCCCTGAGAAAAAGGACTTTTGGGGCCCCGCCCCCGGGCCGCGGGGCCCTGCAAATCCCCAAGGAATAATACGGATTGACTCGGAAACTCTTGGGCCCCTTTTTTTTAAATTTTTCCGTTTATTTGCATTTTTAAATTTTCGCTTGCAAAAGAATTAATTTTTATGATTGTCTTTTTTTTCTGTTTGAGATTTAAAAGGGTTTTACGTGATTTTTTGACCTGTGTTCGGTGTGTCGGATGTTCAGGGTGATCAATGATGTGGAGGGGGGGGGGTGAAGGGGGGGTGGGGGGCGGGGGTAAAAAAACGGTTTGGGGTGGTGGTGGGGGGGGTTGATAGGGATGGGGGGGTGAGAATAACTTTCAATAAGAACCCTTCTGTTGGGGATTTTTCCCCCCCGTCCTTTGCCCCCCTTGTCCGTCCCTTTCCCCTTCCTCCCCCCCCCTTTTGTTCTCCCCCCCCCCCCCTCCCCCTGACTTTTCAAATGTTTGTTGTTAAGTAGTCAAAAATGATTATTTTGATTGATGGTTTTTGCTATTTACGATTAATGGGAATAACTGGATGACCGGTTTAACGTTATCGTGTGATGATTTATCGCTACTGACCCATTAAATGTGAAAGATGGGTGACCCGGTGAAATTTATCTTTTGTTGAAGGGTTTATTACCCGATTAACTGTGAAAGAGGGGGGACGGGTAACAATATTTTTTGTTTTTGGGTTTATTGTTCTGATTGATTAATGTGAATGACGGGGGGTCGGTGTAAATTTTGTGATTGGTGTAATTATATTGTGATTTATGGGGTTTTTGCTATTTATGATTAAATGTGAATCCGGATGACTGGTGTAATAGTAAGGTTTTTGGGGTTTTTTCTATGATCGATGAATGTAAATATTGGGTGACCGGGGGTAATATGTATTGTGTTGATGATTTATTGTATGATGATAAATGTGAACGATTATTGACCCGTTTTGATGTTTTTGATGATGGGCATTTTTACGATTTATTTATAGCGATGGATTTATTGGTTGAGTAAAATTGTAGCTAAATGTTACCGGGCACGTGCACTCGGTCCGTGCAACACAACACACGGCGTACAAAACAACCCCCACACACCACACAACAAACAACACACACCCCAAAAACACACTGGGGAGGGGGGGGGGAGGGGAGAAAAATTTATACAAATTCAAAGGAAAGGGGCTTTTCTAAAGAAGAAAAAACACCAAACACAACCAACACACACACCAACAAACCAACCAACACAAACCCCAACACACCACAACACACAGACACAGACCCACAACACCAACATGCCCCGCAGCAACTACCCCCCACACACAAACACACACACACAACACACAACAACAACAAACCCTTTAAAAGGGGTTGTATCCACACAATGCACCCAAACAGACATGCGTCACAAAAACACACTGCGGGGCCCCGCGGTGTAACCACGAGCAGCTAAATCTGATACGATCTTTTTTCATTTTTTTTTAACGTGGAAAAAAAGGTTTTGATTTTTCCCTTTTGGCCCCATGACTTATGTTGCTTCTCCGGTTTTGATGTAATTTTTTGGGAACGTATTTTGACCCCTTCGCCCCGGGCCCCGGGGTTGTCCGGGTGGGGAGGTATTTGTACACGTATAGAATGAAAGATTTTGGGGGGTGAAAATAGCCTGAAGGAGGGGGTTCAAAAAGGGGAAATGTTTACTTCCTGAGGTCCGTGATTTTGGGTTGGGGAAACGAAGTAAAAGTTTACAGAACGTTTTTGTGACAGTTTTTTATATTTCTCGAAGGCATAAACATTCTCACCAAGCTGTTGTAGGGGGCAAAGTTGGGTATTGTTGGCCCCGGCGGCTAAAACCATAAACCCCAACCCCACACAAAAAACCCACACAACCCCCAACACAACACCCAACACAAACACCCCCACACACCACCAAAAAAAAACCACACATATAACATACACGTGGCGGCCGCACCACACACCACCACCAACACCACACACACAACCAACACCCAAAACACACCACAACAACCCCCACCCACACACCCCCCCCCCCCAACCCCCCCCCCCCCCCATGCAGCACACACTAGTGAGAATGCAAGCAAACAAACAAACAACCAACACACACAAAAACACAACCCCCCACACACACACCACACACTTCACACATATACACACCCAAAAACCCTTTTAAAAATTTCAATGAAATCGAACGAAACGGTAAATATGAAGGGGGTGGGTATGTGGAAGTGGGAGGACTTTTAAGAAAAAGGGAGGTTGTGTATTTTTCCCCCCCCCCCCCCCCCCCCCCCCCCCCCCCTTTCCCCCAGGTTTAGTACCCCTAGATTAAAAATTTAAACTTTTCTTTCTTTTCTCTCTCTCTTCTCTCTCTTTCTCCTTTTCCCTTTTCTTCTTTTTCTCTTCTCTCTCTTGTTTTTTTATTATTTCTTTAAATTTTTTTTGGGTTATTATTAGTTTTTAAAATTTTTTTTTTTTTCTTGTTCTCCCCCCTTGTTTAGGGGTGTTGCTGTTGATGATTTGTTTGGGGTTAGAGGTACGGCCCGCTGAAAATCCCCCCCCCCCCCCCCCCCCCCCCCCCCCCCCCCCCCCCCCCCCCCCCCCCAAATTTTGACGAGTGTTCACACCCTCGTCACCTTTATCAGTGATACACGTAGGACCTTCAGTAGGGAATTTTGTGAGGTGGGTGGAATCCCTTGGGGGTGGGTGTTTGGGGGGGGGGGGGGGGGGGGGGGGGGGGGGGGGGGAGGGGGGGGTTTAAAACAAAAAAATCAGATGGGAACCCACCCCCGTTTCGTGTGTCTTTTTTTTTGTGTGTGTTTTGGGGGGGGGGGGGTGGGGCAGGGGGGAATGGATTTAATGATTTAAAAAAACCCTTAATTTGATTTGGTTTGTCATCGTTTTTGCCAAGTTAAAGATAGTAATGTGTTTGACTTTTGGGTCCCAAGGGTTTTTTTTTAAAGTTAAGTTATTAACGTTTTAAAAGAAACTGTTGTGTGAAAATATTTTGTATTCCTCAATGAGCGTTGCGTCATTTTCCGCTTTCGTGGTCAAAGGGCTTTTGATTTCTTTTATGTATTTATCATATTCTCAGGTAAAACCATACAACTTGTATATTTTTTCAATCTTTTTTTTTGTCATTGTTTGTTTTTGCGTTTTGGACCAGGCCCTGGGGGACTTTAAGTTTTTGTATGATAATATGTTAAATAAGCGTGTTTTTTGGAAAAAAGCGGGGTTATTTTGTTTCGATCTTTTTGGCCTACTTTTTTAATTTGTATATATGACAAAAATTATTACTGAATCGCCATGGATACATAAAAATTTGCTTTTTAAATTGTAAAGGGCTTGCTGATTTCATAAACGTAGAGATGTATTTGACTTTAAAACAAAAATTCTGGAAATTTAAGTATCTTTTTAAAAGGATAGGGGCGAAATAAATAAGTTAATTTTGGATGTTATAAAAGATACGCGTTGAAAAATCGCGATAAAAAGATCAATCGTATTTTGAGTTAATAAATTGGATTAGATTAAGATTTCAATTTTTAATTTTTTTTTTTTTTCTGTTTGAAAACAGGGAAAAAATTAGTTCGCCAGTAAAAAAAACCAAAAAACAAAAAGGCCAAGATTTAAAACGTTAAAAGTCTGAAAATCTTGAGAATAAAAAAAAAATTGAAATAAAATGATTAAAGAAAAAAACAAGAATAAAAATCAGGGAACAAAAAGGAAGGTTTTTATTAAGATCAAAAGCGAGATGGTTTGAGAGGGAAAAAAATATCAAAATATTTTGAAACCTTGAAAAGAGTAACTATATTAGTAAACAAATGATAATTGTGTGTGTGTGTGTTTTGGGGGGTTTGTGTGTGGGTGGTGTGTGTTTTGTGTGTGGTGTGTTTGTGTGTGTGTGTGTGTGGGCACGTGGCGCATGGTGTGCCCGAAATACGTGGTGCGGGCAGGGTGTGTTTGGTGATGGGGCCCGGCACATGCGTGGTGATGTGGGTGTGTACGTGATGTGGTGTGTGTTTGTGTGTGGGTTTGTGTGTGGTTTGCAACCCCACAACCCCACCCCACCACAACCCCACACAGCACACGTCAGCATTAAATAGTTCCCAGGGCCGACCTGCAAAAATGGGACTTAGGACACCCCTGCGGGCCCGGGGGGCAAATACACAGAGGAATACATTGGGCAGTGACTAAGTCCTTTGGTCCATTTTTTTAGTGTTACAATTGATTTGCATTTTAATTGCGCTTGCATTTATTAATTTGTCATGATTTTTTTTTCTCTGTCGAATTGAACAGTGTACTGTGTTTATTTATACTGTGTTCGGTGGGGGCGGATGTTCATGGGATCAATGATGTGGAGGGGGGGGGGGTGGGGGGTGGGGTAAATCGGTTTTGGGGGGGTGGTGGGGGGGTGGTGTAGGGGGTTGGGGTGTGAGAAATACTTTCCAATAGAACCCCCTTTTTTTGCAGGATTATTTTCCACCCTCCCCCCTAGCCCCGTGCCATTCCCTGCCCTTTCCTCCCCCCCCCTTCTGTTCCCCTTCCCCCCCCCCCTTCCCCCTCCCCGACTTTTAAAAGATTCGTGGCTTAATGTAGTCAATGTATATTTTTGATGTGGGTTATTGCTACGACTGATTAACTGGGAATAACTGGAGACCCGGGTTTAAATGAAAAATCGGATTGATGAGTTTATTTCTACTGACCAATTAAATGTGAATGACTGGGGGCCGGTGTAATTATATTTTTTATTGGGGTTTATTGCTATGATTTTTGTGAATGACGGGGGACGTGTAAAATATTTTTTGTTTTAGGTTTTAAATTTTTATGATGGGTTAAAAAGAATGACTGCATGATCGGGGTAATATTTTTGGATCGATGTGATTTATTTTGTGATGATGGGATTTCTGTATTTTTGATTAACTTGAATGCTGGAGACCGGGAACTTGTATTTGATTAATGGGTTTATTGGGACGATGATGTTTGAATAGGGGTGAAAGGGAACGTATTTTGATTGAAGAGTTTAATGATGATGGGTAAATGGAACGAATTTTTTGACGTTTACTATGTTTGTGATTTTTGGTTTATTGCCATGATTGATTAATAGCAAAAGGGTTTTTGGTTGTCGTAATTTTTAGGTAAATGGACTCGGGGCATGTACGCCGGAAAAGGTCCACAAACACCACAAAACCCCCCAAGACAAGCCCGCACCCCAACCCCCCCACAAACCAAACCAACACAGGGGGGGGGGGAGGGGAAAGAATATCTAAAATAATTTAAAAGTAAAAGGGGGTTTAACTAAAGAACGAACCCCCACACACACCACACAACCCCCAAAAACACACAAACACACACACAACACACCCCCCCCC
>JAMYXO010004168.1:0-18069 GCA_033310375.1 Conus canariensis | reverse complement strand
TACTGCAAATTTTCTTTTGCGCTTTGTGTGCTCTCTCTATATACTTACTGTTTCCTATGCTACTACTACTACTATACTTACACTACTACTATATACTACTCGTAATATTAAAATTTGTGCTGCTGCTATTGTTGCTGTTTTTGTTAATTGCCTCTAGTACTGGGGTGCTGTGCTTTTTTTTAAATTTTTTTCGTGTCTGCTACCGTGTTTTGTTCTTTTAGTATTCTACTCTGATAAGTTGGTTTTGTTTCAGGAGGGCGTCGTGGCTGCCCCTCCCCCCCCCAAAACGAGCAGTTCGGGGGGTACACTGTGTGTGGTGGTGTAAAATTCTGTTGTTTGATATGGGGACAGACGCCACCCCCATGGACTTCCCGCGACATATGTTTTGTCTGTTTTTTTTGGTAAGGGAAAATTGAGTTATGCCTATTGAACTATACCGACCTGTTTTTTGTCTGTTGTTGTATTGGTAAGGCCTGGGATTACATGACACCATTCCAGGCTGTTGTATGGTAGGGGGGACATACGACCCCATCCCTTCTTACAATACACGATCTGTGCTTTATTGTTATTTTGTTGGTGGGGGAATATTACACCATGTCCACTGTACTATCACAACCTGTGCCTTGTCTGTCTGGTGTATTGGTAGGGGACATACGCACCTGTTTTAAAAATGGACACACAAATTGTGCTTTTTTATCCTGCAGTGGTGAATTATGGTTTGTGTTTTGGAAATCTTTCCGGGATAGGGTGTGGTTGTTTTTTTGTTCGCTTTTCAGTTACATGTTTGTCGGGTTTTTTTTTTCCCTATGTCCTGTCTTCGGCCCATTCCAAACTGGGGAAACCCCTTCCACCTCCCTTTCATCTTTCTCCTTCCCTGTTCAATCATGATCTTTTTTTTTTGTATTCCTAATTTTGCTAGTTTTCTGAAAAGTTTGTTCGGATGTTTTGATGTAGTGGGACTTTTTTTCAATAGTTTTTTTGGGATAGTTTTATCGACATTTCACTTTCTCTTCCTCCCCTCCCCCCTCCCCCCTTTTCTGCTGCCTTTTATTACACCCCCTCCCCTCTCAGCCCCCCCCCCCCCCCTGCTGTTCCTTCCTCTTTTTCTCTCTCTCTCTCTTCTCTTCTTCTCTCTCTTCCCCCCTTCCCTCCTCCTCCCTTTTCTCCCTGCCTTTTTTCCCCCCCCCCTCCCTCAGCTACCCCCCCTTCTGTCCCCTTCCTCTTCTCTTCCTCTCTCTTTTCCTCCCCTCTCTCTCTCTCTCTCCTCTCTCTGCTGAAGTTTTTACCTTTTTTTCCATTCTTGAATTGTATTTTCTTTCAACATTGTTTCCTTCTATACCCGGGAATTTCATATAGATTTTGCATTTCAGTTCTATTAAAGACTTGCCATATTGGTTTTGTCTTTAAATCGACACTTTCCTTTTTGGGGCCCCTGGAAAAAAAAGCGACACCTAGTGTATTCCTTCGTTCCCTTCCCCTCCCCCCTTCCCCGCGCCTTCCCTACTTTAAACCCTCTTCTCAAAAAACTTTGTCCCCGCCCGCCCGTTGTTGTCGTTGTTTTTTGTCTGTCTGTCTGTTTGATGACTCGGTGTGTTTGTTTTGGGGGTTTGGGGTTTGTGTGGGGGGGTGTTTGTGTGGGGGGGTTTTGGGTGTGGGGTGTGTGTGGGGTTTTGGTGTGTGTGTGTGTCCCTGCCCCAATTTTTTTAAATTTTATCTTTGCCTTTTTTGTTTTTTTCCCTTGTTTTTTTTTTTTCCCCCTAGTGTGCACATGAGTTTAATTTGTGAAATCCTTTTTTTAAAAAATTTTCGTGAAACTTCTATGCCATATTGATGCCCATTGGTTAAAAGATGGTGTGTGGGGTTGTGTATTTTATTTAGTTTTTTCCCCCGTGTAGTGATGGGGTTTTGATTGTAGTCATTGTTCCCCCAAAGCAGGGCGCTAAGGGCCCTGAATTGAGGTTTTAGAGGAGTCTTTTTCCTTTTGCCCCTTTTGCATTGTTTATTTTGTGAAAAAATTTCTATAACCGCCTGTTTTCCTCGTTTCTTTTTTTTTTTTTTTTTGGGGGTTAAAGGGCTCCTTCTCCCCTCTTTTTCCCCTCTCCTCTCTCTCCCTCTCTTTTGAATTTTTTTCTTTTTCCCCGGGCCAAAATTGTGTGATTTTTTGAAATAAACCCCTTGCCTTTTTTGCTGTATTTAGAAAAAAAAGTTATTGCGGCAAAGGGAAAAGAAAAAATTTTTTTTTTTTTTTAAAAATGGAAAAATTTTTTTCTTGAAAATTATTGGTTCTTGGGTTTTCCCCCTTTTATCTTATTTTGCTGATTTTGTAAAAGGTGTTCCCGAAACACGCGCGCGCCCCGCGCGCGTGGGGGGGGGGGTTGGGGGTTTGTGTGTGTGTGTGTGTGTGTGTGTGTGTGGGGGTGTGGGGTGTGGCTTTGTGGAGGCCCACTGAATACGTAAAAAAAGAGACAGGGGGAAAAAGGGAAAAAAAATGAGGAGGGGGGAAAACAGACAAAAGGGTTGACGGGGGGGGGGGAGGGGGGACAGACAAAAACAGACAGACAGACAGAGGACAAAGAAAGAAGAGGGGTACAGTCAAGATAAATACATAGAGAGAGGGACAGCCAAAACAGTTTGAGGGCGGAGGGGGGACGGACAGACAGGCAAAATGGGGAGAAAAAAAAAAAAGAGAGTACAGTCACGTTTTTTTACAGAGACAGACAGGGGGGACAGACAGCAGACGGAGGGGATGGGCGGAGGGACGACAGGAAGACGTAGCAGAGACAAAAAAAAGAGGAGTGTCAGTCATAGATGAATAAAAAAGAGAAGACAGACAGTAAAAGGGGAGGGAAAAAGACAGTAAAGACGGACAGACAGACAAAAAGGACAGAAGTAGAGGCAGAGGGGACAGAAGACGAAGGAAAATTTGGAGAAAACAAAAAAAAGAAAAATTTGCAGTCATAGATAAATACAGAGAGAAAAAAAAAAAAAGGCCCCAAAATGACGTTAATAAAAAAAAAATATTATTCATGGTAGGGGGCAGAACTTTTGGGGGGAAGAAAAAAGATGGGGGATGGGGCTGTAGGGAGTACCCCGGGGAAAAGAAGGGGAAAAAAAATAAAGGGGGGGAGGGTATGGGGTGTGGGGGGGGGGGGGGGGGGGGGGGGTTTGGGGAAGGGAAAGGGAAAAAAGGGGTTTATGCAAAAAAAAGGGGAACCCGGGAAAAAAAAATTTTTGGGTTAATTGAAAAAATTAAAAGTCATGTAAAAAATTTTTTACCCAGTGGTAAATAATGGTGTTATAAATGTACGGAAAAATGAAAGGGGTTTGGGGGGGGGGGGGGGACCCCCGGTTCAGACTCCGGTTTGTCCCTTGCTGCCCCTTTTTTCCCTTTGGGACGAGCATGGTGGGATTCGCCCCCATGACCCTTGGGCATGCTCTTTTTCCATTAATGGCTCGCGCTTTAACCATGAGCCACAGGGCACCCGATTTTGTGGGGAAAATTTAAAGCCTTATGAAGTTACTTTTTTTTCCCCCTTGACCAGACCCAGCTTGAACCCCTCTCTGCCGCTTTCCCATTGCTTTCGGGTCTGGTTTTTTCCTTCCCTGCAATTGAGAGCTGTTTCTGAGGCTGTATGCGAGTTCCTACAAACCCCTAGTCCTTTCTGCAGTGAGGACTTTGCCCTGATAGCCTTTCTTTCAGGCTGTTTCCCGTCGCATACTTTCGTCTTTAGTTTGGCTGCCTCCATTCTGTTCTCATATGGCCCCGTGAGCTCGATCTGATCAGTGCTTGGTTGACTTAGAGTGGTTTTCTATGTCTGGTTCAGCCACTCTTGGATGTTTCTGGGGACTCTTCCATTTGGGAGGTTGCAGTCCCTCCCAGTCTCTCCCCCGTCCGCGACTTGCCTGCATGTTTCGGGGGCCCTGTTGTTCTTGGCCATATTTGCGCCTCCTGCCGTGAGAATGTTGGCGGGTGCTTTTGGGCCTTTTTTTCCTTTTGTGGTGTTGGTATCCCCCCGACTACTTGTACAATCTTTTGGCCTTGGTTGTGCCTCATGTGTCCCCTTCCCTTGGCCAGGGCTACTTTACAGAGTTAGGACTGCTCCACTGTTTGTTTTTTCATGGCAGGGGGGCTGCAGGTGTGTTTTTCCCCCACTTCACCGGTTTGCATTTGAGGCAAAAGGTATACAAAATTTGAAAAAGGGCTGACCCTGAGGGGGGCCATGCGCCAAATGTTTCCAAGTGAGATTTTTTGGAGTGCTTTTCCCGTTGTCCTTTTCCCCTTGCGGCTTGCTGGTGTTTTTGGGTCTTTTTTGGTCTTTTTTTTTCTTCCGAATATATGTCTTTTTTGGGCTTTTCCTTTGGCCTTTGACCCCCTTTTAGTTTTGGTAAACCCCAGTCCTTGTCTGTTGGTCTGGTGGTTGTTATTTCCTGATTTGAGACTTTCTTTTGCAGAACCCATCGCCTCTTAAATTTCATTTTCTGCCTGTCTTCAGGGGGGTTTGATTGCTTCTACCCCCTTGTCTCCTGGTCCCCAGATGCTTGAGTTGTCTTCCTGCTTTGTATTCCTCCGGGATGGATTTCAGGGTATTTTCAGTTTTGCTTGGCGCGTAAGCGTATGTCGTCGGGGACGGGTGGGAAACCCCAAGCCATTTCCCTTGTACTTGTTGATTTTGGGTTCATTTCTCCACTATGCTGGGGCAGTGTCGTATATATAAGAGGCCCTAGGAGCTTTGGTTCAGCATGAACTGCAGCACCGACTTGTATTTGCCAGGGAGCCCCACGTCATGGTTCCCAAGCTTCCTCCGCCCTCTGCTTGGTTTCTTTTTTTTGTGTTCTTTCAGGTATCTATACCATTTCCAAGGCCTTGACTGGTTTTTTCTGGAGTTGGAATGGCCTGGTTGGAACCTGAAGACCAAGATCCGGCCCTTTTCCTTTCCTCAAGGGGAGATCCGTGATTTCTTTGGTTGAATTCATTTGGGTGAGGCAAAATGTCTCCGCCTTCCAGCCATGGGCGTGTTGTTTTCTGGATGAAACACTGTAGTGTCATCCTGGGAAAGGCTTTAGGGGGTCTTTATCCCGCCAAGGCTGTTTGTTTTGCAATGTTTGTTGCTGCTTTCAAGATGAGTTCCTTGCAGCCCAACAGTATTGGGGAAAATTTCACGCCCATTGCAATACCCATTTCCAAATTTATCAGTTGTTGTGTTTCTCCCTTTGGTAGGAACCGCATTGGAAACATTGGTTATTCTTGGCATTCGCGGATGTTTTTGGCAATGGTAATCTCAAGGCCAACTGTTTCTTCATGGGGCACGATCCTTTGCGTTTGCCCGCAAGCCACACTACGTCCAGGTCTTCTTTTTGTTTTTTTCTTTTTTTGGATTTGGGCCCAGATCATTGTGGGTGTTTACACAGCCAGCCACCCCGGGGTGCCCCTTTTGGACTGACACTCCGTATTGTTTTTTTTAGGTACTTGGTCGCCTTGCTGCTGCAGAGAAGAAGTTTTCCCTTCGATTCGTAGTGAATTTTGGCAAAAAGGCTGTGTACTTGGTTTTGCTCTTTGGGGTGTACAACCATCTCCCTCACCCTGGCCCTGATTTTGGTTTCTCCAAAACCGAGCAGCAACCTGTGGAGCCACTCAGCACTTGGACATTTCTTGTAAAGCTGGTAAAGGGTTTGTTTGGCCCTGGGGATGATTTGGCCTTGGCTTTGTCGAAAATTCTTGATTTCGCCCAAAGTTGGGGCTTGCCTTGAACTGTTTCCCCGGGTTGGTTGGCCACACCCGACCTTGAATTCGAGTGGGATTTGCTCTGTGGGTCAGAGATGTTTTCCTCAGATGCTGCTCAAAACCCTTTGGGCCACACTTGGGTCCCGATTTGGGTGCTCAAAAGGTTCTGGCAAATGGAAGGGTCTTGAAGAGCGCTTTGTGTCTTTTCTTTTTGCTCTTTCCCCTTCTCGCAGATTTCCCCTTTGTGGGGGCTGTGTTTTTCTTTAGGCTTTCCACAGTTTTTTTCCAAAGGGGGGGTTGTTTTTTGCTGGCAGTGCGGTCTTTTATTTGCATCTTCAGGTTTTTCTTTTGGACCCTGTCTTTTCCATTTTTTTGGCTTTTTGGATTTCTTTGGAGGGGTTTTCTCTTTGGGTAGTTTTGTCCCTGGGGTCTTACATGTGGATAACAATGTCCCATATGTGGTTGTTTGTGTTCCAGGGTGCTTTTCCCCTTTAGTGCGTCGAGTTTTGGACGATTTTGCATCCAGTTTCTCCCAAACTTCAGTTTGTTTGTCGTGGGCAGGTTGAGTTTCAGGCGCCTGGCCGAGGGCCTGGCAAAAAACCCTCATGAACCCAAAAGCGTGGAGTCCTTGGCCTGTGGTTTAATCCCGGCCTTTGGGGCTTCCGACGTTTTCGCTGGCGGCGCTGCTGTCATTCGTGGTCTTCACACATCCCCTTTTGTTCTGTGGATCTTCATGCCAGGGTGGTGCGGGAAAACAAAATTTTCTGGCAGAGAAAAATATGTCGGAAAATAAGATGTAAAGAGAGAGGAGATGGAGGGGAGAGAGAGGGGAGAGGGAAGAGAGGGGAGAGAGAGAGAGGTTGGGTTCGGATTTGAAGGTTTTTTCGTCTTAGGGATCAACCCTAATCAAGGGGTGTGTAATTATTAAAAACTAACGAAAACAAAAACAAATAGCACAAAAAGGCGCATTTAATAAAAATGTGCAATAAGCCCTTTTGGAACGTATTATTTATCAGAAACGCGGGGATGACGCTTCAACAAGGGCCCAAACTAAGTAAAGGGTGGGGGACTATAATATTTAGGTTGAAAAATTGAGCTCAAATATTTTCTGAAAGCAGGGCAACAAGTAAAACAAATGTTGTTTATTCCTGTGATTCTTTTTTCGAGGACATAACAAAACCTTATCATCAGCACGATCTGTATTTTTAAGATTAACGCTATTTTTTAAGCACCAGGTCGAATTTTGTGGTTTTAAAATTTTTAAAAGTCTAACAAAAGGGCTAGGTAAGGTTTTTGATCATGAAAATTACAAAAAACTTTTTTTTTAAATCTTCCGCTTTTCCCGAATTGGTCAGACACTTTTTTCCTTTTACAACAAACAGCATTGACGAAAAAGCTTTATTAATTTCCGTGCATTTTTTCCAAAACCCTTTATTAAGCCATGGGAAACCAAACCCCATTCAAAAAAAACAGACTTCGTTTGTTACCGTGGGTTTTTTCCCCTGATCTGGTCATTTTAGCTATTATAAGCTTTTTCGTGTACTCTACTAAAACTAGATACATGGGAATCCAATTGTTTCACCATGAATGAGGTCATTGGCGTTCGCCGTCTCCACCAAAAAATTTTTCAAAGCAAAGTGTAAGTTCCAATAGGGCCCTTTGTTAACCCCCTTTTTTACGACACTGAAATTGGCTAAAACCGGGGCTATTTAATTTCTAGCCAAAGTAAAGTATTTTCAGCCCTGCTAAAAGGGTTTAATGCACCCCAGAAACCAAAGATGGGGGTTTATTCCCAAAAAAAATTTTAAGCGTTAACTACAAGCTTTAGTCCCGTCATACAACGACCTCTCTCTTAAAAAGCCTCCCTTTTGAAACATAGAAGTTGCTCTTATTAAAACAACTTTTAGTTGGATAGATCGCCGCCCCCTGAAAACTATTTGACCTGTTTTAAAAAATTCTTTTGTCCCCCCGACATCAAGATCACTCATCAGCAAATAAAAACTAAAAAAGTTCAAAAACAACAGTTAGCATCAAAAACAGTCTTCCATTTTTAAATTGTCAATTGCCGTTTATTTATAAACAAAGAAAAAAAAAATTGGACTAAAAGAATCTCCCTGCTTAATTCCAGTTGTGCACGTTTTCCCAGTTATTAATTTTAGCACGACAGGGGACGTCTAGTTTTTCAAAACATAATGAAAGTTTTTTATCCCTCGGGTGAAGCATTTTTTTTTTAACTTTTTAAAGCAATTTGGGCCCCAAAGAATTTTTATATTGATCACGTAAAATTTGCTTTTAAAAATCTACAAAAAGCAACATAAGTTTTCTTTTTTTTTAAAAAAATTTTTTTTTGGGACTTGAGAAAACCAAAGTGAACTTGGGTCAACAGTTGGGAAAACCCCTCTGAAAGGCCAGCTTGATACTCATCGTAAATCTTGTTTTCATTTTACCAGTTTTTGTAAATGTTTTTTGTAATGCCGTTTAACGCTTACCACAATTTTACTTTTTTTTAAAATTTCCTTGTACTTGTTTGGGAATGTTGACATCGCTTTTTTAAAAAAAGAGGTCGTTTATCGATTCAGTCCGATATCTGGACATGCCCCATCTTCAAAAATTTTAAATGAAGATTTTGGGGAAAAAAACTGAAAGACCTGTCAAAATTCAAAATGACACCACCGGCCAGCTGCTTTTCGATTTGTTTTTCTTTCTTAAAGCTATAAGATTTCTTTTTTTGTAATGGGACGATTAATAAGGCATATCCACATTTTTTAACCTTAAAACTTTAGAGTGAAAATAACGCTTAAAAAATGTTTAAGCCATGTGTAAAATTTTAAATGATATTATTAGGCTGTTTCCTTTTTTTTTTTTCTTTCTTTTTTTATAAGGTGATATTTATCATCCGTATACCAAAAAAATCCTTTTTGCATTTTACAACTGCCACAAGTTATTCCTTTTTCTGTTCTCTTCAATAAATATTTATAATGCACGAGGGAAAATTTAAATTTTTATCATTTTGCTTTGTCTTTAGTTAAGGGCGACTAAATGTAACAATCTGATTGCCTTTCTTTTATATAGCCACATTCGTGATCGGCCAGTCCTTTTACAATTTTTTTAATTTTCTATTACGGAAAATATAATTTTTCGGGAGCGTACTTTTTTTAGAAAATTTTTGATTATTTCGGGAGTGCTTCATTTACATTTAAAAATCTAAGAAAATTTATTTTAATTTTTCAAGTTTTGTCCCAAAATTTTTTTAAAAACCCAAAAGTTTTGCTGAAGAGACTTTGTACATTCATCATTCCATACACCTCTGTCAAACAAAAAGTTAGGTTTTTTTTGTGCCTTACATCAACAGGGGTTTTTATTTGCAAAGGTAACGTGTAGAGACAAGGGTAAGTTTGGGTTTGGGTTTTTATTCGTTCCCAAAAAATTTTAGTTTTAGATGATTCCACACAAAGGACAGAGTTCGTTTGAAAACATGAAAAATTTTCATTTAAAAACTGCGGCCGGAATCAGAAAACATATGCATTTGCGACCTTTAAGGCCACCCCTTTTCAAACCCCCCCTTTAGGGTTTCACAAATTTGTAACAGTGCTTACTTTAGGAACAGCTTTCTACAACACAGGTTTTTCAGAACGGCGATTGGGACTAAGAGAATTTACTATTTATTTGGTCATGAGGAAAGTTTTGTCTAGTATATACTTAAAAATAAAAAGCTTTTTTGCTATTCAAATTTACCAAATTTAAAATTTACGTAAACTACTCTTGGGAAACATTTCAGTTTAGCTAAGGGAATCTTCGAGCTCGGAAATTTTCCCTCATCAAAGGTTTCCCAATGGGCATAAAAGAAAATGACAAAAATATAATAATTTCCCTTTCCCCCCCAACCCCTTCCGAACAGCTTTCTTCCCAAACAAAAAAAATTTAGAAATTTTTTGGGGTAAACCCGATTTAGTGGGTACAACTAAAAGGGAAAATTTCGTTTTTACTTAAGGCCTTTAAAGCCCCTGTCGTTTTTTTTCATGCTTTGATTATTTAACAGGGAGATTTATGGGGGTTTTTATATCCCAAAAAACATATCAAAATGGGCATTTCTAAAAAAAGTTTCTACCCCCCTTTAAATACAAAACCCCCGAATAAAATTAACAAACTCGGAATCATCAGATTAAGACGAAGAGACCGTTTTACATTCCACAAATTTTAAAGAAAAAAAAATACATGTAATCCAAAGAAAACCCTTTCTTTCTTCATGTTTGCACGTGCGTTTGGTTTACCCCGGTCAGCTTGGGGTACCCAGACACGAAAAGAAATTTACCCCGTGACCCCTTTTTCACCCTTTTGACAGGGCACTTTAAAAAAGGTGCTCGCGCTTTGTGTTCCCTTTTTCAGGACCCATGGTACACGGAACATTTTGATTGATGGCCAGCGTACCTCCTATCTCGATTATGCAGCCCCCTTTTGTTAACCCAAAATACTTTTTTTCCTTTCGGTGATCAAGTGATCAAAAGAAAGGGTTTAGCCTTTTCCTTCAGTTGGGAAAAAGGGGGGAGGGAGGGAGGGAGGGCAGGGGTGGGGGGCCCGGGAGATTGGCTTGGAAGGAAAATGATGTGGAGGAGGTCAAAAGACAAGAGACATCGTTCGGAAAATTTTAAAAAATTCCTGGGTAAACCGGTTTTGTAATTTTGTTACCCCCCTCCCCCTTTTCCCTTTCCCTTTTTTCACGCCCACGCACCCCCCTCACCTCTTTTCCACCAGAACACCAAAGGGAATTTTTTCTCTCTCTCTCTTCTCTCTCTCTCTCCTCTCTCCTTTTGTCTCTGTCTCTGTCTCGCTCTCCCGTTTTTTTTTCTTTTTGGAGATAGAGGGAAAAATTTGGGTGCCAAAAAGAAGGGGGACAAGGGGGGAGGGGGGGGGGGATGGGGTGGAGGAAAGGAAAATTTCCCTTTTGGGGTTGGTATGAAAAATTTAGATTGTGGAGATAGTTTGTGAGGGTTTTGGCCCTCCTTCCAAAATTGAAAAACGGGCTCAACCTCTTTTCCCATTTTTTGTTGTTTGTTTTTTTGTTTTTTCTGTCTATCTGTCTGTCTGTCTGCTCCTTTTTTCTGTCTCTGTGTTGCTATCTCTCTCTGTCCTTCTTCTTCTCTCCCGTCTCCCCTCTGTCTTTGTCTCTGTCTTCTGTCTGTTGTCTGTCGTTTTCGCTCTCTTTTCTCTCTTTTTCTCTTTTCTTTTTTGTGGGTGTTGTGTGTGTGTGTGTGTGTGGGTGTGTGTGTTTTGTGTTGTGTGTGTGTGTGTGTGTGTGTGTTGGGTGTCTTCCCGTCTCTATCTGTCTTTTCTTGTTTTCAGTCCCCCTGTCTGTCTTTTTTGTCTACCTAACCAAGGGCTGTTGGGCTCCCCCCCCTCCTTCTCTCTCTCTCTCTTTTTTCTCTCCCCTTTCTCTCCCCCCTCTCTCTCTCTCTCTCTCTCTCTTCGTCGAGGGACGTTCTCTTCATGTAGCAATTAAATATTAAATAATTTTTTATCATCATAAAAGTAGGGTATAATCATTCTCAAATGTTGAAACCCAAAATTTACATAGCTTTAATCTGCACCCAAAAAAAAGATCTAAACTTTTAAGAAAATTTTTTAAACAAAAAAATCTGGATTAGCAGGTAGTGAAAATATTCTCGGCTAAACATTTACAAAAAATTTAAAAATTATTTAAAATTTGACCATCGCGGCGCGCGGCGCGCGCGGTGTTGTGTGTGTGTGGTGCGTGTGCGTGTCTGTGTGCGTGTCTGCGTGCGTGCGTGCGTGTGTGTGTGTCTGTGTTCTGTGTGTGTGGTCAATTTCTGTTCTTGTTGTTTTCGTTGCTGTTGATTTTTCAATTTAACATCTTTCTCAGCGATTTATATTGACGAAAGAAAAAAAAGAAGAAGAAGAAGCAAAGACGGATACATAAGTTGGAACAGTTTAGATTTCAGAAATAATTTAAAAAGGTACAAGGATATGAAACAGGGGTAGTAAACTAGGTGGAATGGGGAAGGAGCGTTAAGAATGGAACAGGAGGGAATGTTTGATCATGTGTTATTCAGGGGAGTCTGCGTCATCGTTTCCTGCTGTGGGTGACTTTGGTTTGGGTGTGTGTGTTGTGTGTGTGTGTGTGTGTGTGTGTGTGTGTGTCTGCGTGTTGTGTGGTGTGTGTGTGGCGCGCGCGCGTGGGTGTGTGCGCCCGCGCGTGTATGTGTGTTGTGTGTTATTATTTATTTTTATATATATTAATTTTTATATATTACAATAATATGTGTGTGTTGTGTGTGGCGGTGTGTATGTGGGGTGTGGGGGTTTTATGAAGATATGTTGTGTGTGTGGTATGGTGTGGGGTGGTGTGTGTGTGGTGTGTGTGTTGTGTGTGTGTGTGTGTGGGTGTTGTGTGTGTGGTGTGGGAATTATGTTCCTTTTTTTAAAATAAAAATATTCATTGGCTTCAATAAGTTTTTCGTAAAAGTCAGTAAAATGATTTAAAAACTGACAAAAAATTTGGTTTCATGTCAGAGTGTTGTTTACCTGCGCTGTCTCTTCAATGTTAATACGCAAGTTGTTAATGTGGATTATGTTGAAATATGGAAAATCAGTTCTCTTCGTTTTATAAAAATTCAGCCAGCGATTTGTGACTGTAAACCGTTTGGGTGATCTAGCATTGAACACAGGTTATGCATTACAGTCCCGAACATCCATTATTTTTTTTTTTAATTTCTACATTTTTTTGTGGTGTGTGTGTTGGGGGGGGGGGGGGGGGGGTGCGTTTTTTTCCCCGTGCGTGCTCTGCGTCGGGGGTGTTTGTGTGTGGTGTGTGTGGGTGTGTGTGTGTGTGGGTTTGGGGGGAGAGGAGAGAGAGAGAGAGAGGGGGAGGGGGAGAGAGAGAGGGATGGTTGCGCGTTTGTGCGCCCAAAACAAAACATTTGACAAAAAAAAAGTATGAATAAAAAAAAGAAAAAAAAATGGGGAAAGATGGATAATTTTGATGATGATGACAGCAACGCGACGCGAGACGACGACACGACGACGACAAACAATGAGACGAGATACAATATTTACGAGTCTTGACGGGGTGGTGGCTATCGTCCTCAATCCCATACCCCCCGTCGGTGTTTGGAATGGTGTTAAACCTCGCAGCTTTGATGTACCGATTCCCGACCCCAAACAGGCCATGCTGCTGAAAGACATGGACCCTGGAAAATTTCACAAAACCATGACACTTTTCCCCTTTTTCTGATGCAAGTAGAGTAAAGTTGCTAAAAAAAATGTGACATTGTAGGCCACGAAAACTTTAACGGTTGAAATCAGCAGGGTCTAGGAAACGCTGAATCTGAGTGCCTGCTGGGAAAGGTTAAAATCTTTTTATCCCAAATAAAAATTTTAATTCGATAAATCGCGGAATTTTTTACGGTCTTAATATCTTTGTTTATTTAAAACCCGGGATCCGGGGTCTTGTTCGCACAGACTTTTGTTTTGCGCAGACAAACTGAATGATCTCAAAGGGGTGGACCGTTTGCGTACCCTTTTAATTTTGCATTTCTAACGCTCACTATGAGGGGCCCGAAGGCCCCACAGAGCTTTCCAGCCTGAATCGACTGTGAACATCTTAGAAATCGGCAAATCCCCGTTATCTATTTCCTATCACGCCCAAATTTTCGTATTACCGCCGCGTCGGGTTAAAAAAGTTTACTTTACAAATTGAGAGTGCAGATGAGGTCAACCAGACATGAAAACGATTTCCACAAGGGGAGTTGTTAATTGGGTTGTTCCCCCTTTTATAAAAAAGAGTTTTTCAGGGCCTGGTGAGTGATCCTTTCCTCCCCCACCCTGGGGTCGTCAACTGTAAGAGTTCAACCATTTTGGGTATCAATTAAAAAAAAAGACAAAAATCATCGAAATATTCAGGGGTGTGGAGTGGGGGCTTTCTTTGTTTATGACTGAAAGACTTCCCGGTAGAAAAGGGGTTAAGACGCGTTTTTCGGCCCCGTCGATTGCTTCCCAGAGCTGCGAACGCTTTGACACGATAGGGAAGATGGAACATACACGCTTAATGTTGCGTCCCTGAAAGTTTCACACAATTTTTTTTAATTTTCCCCTGACGAGCATGCGTGTCTTTTTTCCCTGAAGCCTGGCCCCAAAAATCTGGGGAACGTTTCTGAAAAAAAATTTTGTGAGTACAACCGTGCAATGTCTCTCAGGCTCAAGGGAGTTTCACACCCCCAGTCTTATCATCATCTCTGTATATCGAGAAAGGAAAACTCTCTGTGGCTATTCATTTCCCGTTCTTGTTTAGGAAAATTTCAGTTTCTATACAACTCCCTTTCCTCGACCACCACCACCATCCCCTCACAAATGTGTTGTGGTCCGTTCCCATCAAATCATCGGGGCCTGGCTGTTTTATGGGGGCTGTCGGTGGATGGGGCGTAGTGTTGCCTTCCAACGGGGAGAGGGGGGGGGGGGGGGAGGGGGGAGGGGCACCACGCTGGGCTCCAATATTGTCTTCAGCAAGGGGGTGCGGTGGGGATAGGTGTTGTCCTGAGCATGGTGAATCTGACAGGCGCCCTCCACATCCTCAATGACTGCAGCCGTACAAATTGGGGGTGGGGGGGGGGGGGGGGGCGGAGGGGGTTTAGCAGCGCGGGAGTAAGTTCTGGGTGGAGGGAACAAGATGAGGAGGGGTTGGGGGAGGGGGGTAGCACAAAAAAACGAAAAGGAAACCCCAAAGAAAAGAAAAAAAAGAAAAATCAGCTGAAACCCCCACTCTCCATTTGCTAAGGGGTTGAATATATTAAGTATTCCGACACAGTACTTGGTAGAAAAACGGAAAGTGAATAGCGTCTTTAATTCAGTAGTGTATAAGGGATGACGGCAAATGTAATGGGCTGGTGGGGTTGGGGGGGGGGGGGGGGGGGGGGGGTTACAAGGGGGGGAAGGGGGGTGGATGTAGTATAGAGGGGGTTGTTTAAGACAATTTTACAAAATTCCAGGCAACACTCCCACCACCCCCTCTCAAAGAAATATTATGTAAAACTTAAAAGTAGCCCATGCAACAAAGATAACTCAGCCTCATTTTGTTCTCAACAGACTGATCCCATTTGAAATTTAGCAGTATTGAAATACGGGGAAAACACGTCATACTACACGACGCAAAACATCTAACCTTAAGGGGATGGGAAGGAGGGAGTGTTTTAAGCAAAACAACAAACAAGAAGGAAAATCCTAAACCCATGATGGAAAGTCATGCGACCCTTTGTCCCCACAATGGGAACGGAACCATCCTTCTTGTTTACTGCTTTCTGCTCCTTTAAGAAAACATTTAAAACAAAAAAAAAAGCCCACGCCGACTTGGACAAAGCCTTCGTGTGTTTTTAAAGCAAATGGGGGGGCCATTGGGCATATATGGCACTGGTAGAATATTCTCCGACTCCCTATCTTCCCATCAAAGGTATAGAAGCCCGTGTTCTTTCATTCAAAAGGAAAACACCACGCACCTTCCTACCAAACGGACGGGGGTTTTTCGTACACGGTGGATCACGTGGCCCCCACTATAAATTATTTTAGAAAAAAAAAAAATCCCCAAGGTAAAAAAATAAAAGAATGAATAAATAAATAAAATAACTCAAACAGAGGTGGGAAAGAATTTTCTTTTTTTTTTTGTGTTTCTTAGCCTTAAATGCAAGCAAACATTAGGAAAGCACGAAATGGATATAGCAACGCACGTGGAAGGATGGGGCCAAAATCAACAAAACACACAGGGGAAAGGCCGGGGGTTCCGCTGTCTCTTTTGGGGTTGCACTTTCCCCTGTCGCCCGGGCCCCTGTACATCCCACTCCCCTGTGCTTTTGATTTGGAAATGATCATTCTCCTAGACAGGTCACTTTTAAAAAGGCTGGCAGTCCAGCCTACCCGAGGGAGTCCCCCGCTCATTTTAACAGCCCTTGGGACTTTGTCTCCTCACTGGCTGTTCCGCCTTTGGGGCGCCCTCCCTGGGGTTTTATCCATGGCTGGGAGGGGGCTCGTTGGCACCAGGTGTGTCACACACACACACACACCACACACACCACACACACACCACACACACACACACACACCACAAAAACACACACACACACACAACACACACAACACCACACACACAAAACACACACACTCACACACAACACAGGACGCTGGCAGGTGTGACATAGTTTTGGATGTGCAAGATGATACGGTAAACTAATAGAAACCTTTGAAAATAATCATTTAAAAATTTTACTTTTTGGCCAGAAAAATGTCCTGAATCTGCGATGTCTTGCCGGGAGAACGATAGAGAACAAATCGATCTTTTTGGGAAGAGTGAGCGGAGGAAGGAAACGGGGGAGACAGATGAATAAAATGGGTGGAATAAAGGGGGAAAATGGGGGTGAAGAGGTAGCATGGGATTTGGGGAAGGGGGGTATTACAAAAACGTAGGGAAAAACCGAAAACCAACGACCCGTGCTTTTAAAGGGGGACAACTACATATTTTTAAGTTATTAGGTTTACATTGCGATGTTTCTCTCCCTTGAATGTGTTTTAACGTAGCCCAAAAACCCCCCCCGCCACCCTCCCCAAAAAAGCCCCCCCCCCCCCCCCCCCCCCCCCCCCCCCCCCCCCCCTTTACCCTCTCTTTTTTTGTGGAAATGTAAATTTTGTATCGAAGGTCCTGGTGTATTTGAATTGTTGTAGATTCAAGATAAGGAACTTCGTATTGCTGAATGCTCTTTTCCCCTTCTCTTCTCTTCTCTCTCTCCCCCTTTTCTCTCTCTCCCCCCACCCACCCACACACCACCACCCACACACACACACCACACACACACGAGGGGGCACACTAAAAAGCAGTAAAGAATCCATTATTTTCAAATTCCCCCTGCTTTTTACAACTATATTCTAGTACAGTACAATCTCTGAATTACAAAAACGCACTCATACAGCCAAAAAAAGTGCGCGAACCAGGTTAAAACACACGCAAACACACACAACACACACACACACACACACACACACACCACACCCCACACACCCCACGAACGCACCACGAGCACGCAGCACGCGCGCGGCACACACACACACACCCCCATGCACGACTCCCCGCCCCCTACGCAGCACGCCTTTCACACACACGCACGCACTACGCACCATGCCCCAACACACACCACACACACACACACACACACACACACACACACACACCACACACACTCCCGCGGCGCGCACGTGCCCGAAACACACACACAAACACACACACCAAAACAAACACACATAACACACAAAAAACACTCCCACACACACCATACACACATCAACAGTCCTCACTGACGCACAAAACATGATAAACACACACGCGCTCGCGACACCTCACCCACACACACACAACACACACAACACACACACACACACACCACACAACAACCACAAAAATACACACAACCATAGCAACGGGGGAGGGGGGATATGCGAGAGAGAAGAGGAGAGAGAGAGAGGGGGAGAGAGGGAAAAGAGAGGAAGGAGAGAGAGAGAGAGAGAATGCGAAAACGAATGCGAAAGCCATTCTGTTTAACCCCCTTTCCGAAAGGTCATTCACATATCAAACAAAATGAAGGAAAGGAACACATCAAAGGGATTATGTTCCGACAGACAGAGGACAATGCAAATTTTATTGTCCTTCAGCAGTTAGAGAAAAAAAGGACAGAGAAAAGGAGAGGAGGAGAGAGAGAGAGAGAGAGGAGAGAGCAAAGAGAGAGAAAGAAAGAAACAGACGACAGACAGACAGGCAGGGGGCCAGCAGAGAGCCAGGCAAATAAACACACACACACCCCACACAACCACACACACACCCACACCACACACACACGAGGGGGGGGGGGGGAGGGGGGGAGGGGGAAAAAGAGGGCAGAGACAGAAGACAGATAGACAGACAGAAGGACTGAGAGAGAGAGGGGGAGGGAGGGAACCCACACACACCACACACACACACACACAACACACACACACACACACACACACACCCCACCCACACACACACACACACACACAAAACAAACAGAGAGGGGAGAGAAGGAGAGGAGGAGGGGAGAGAGAGAGAAAAAAAACATCAAGAGAGAGATTAGTTGACAGTGCGCCTTTTGGTGGCACAAATGACCCAGTGTTTCACGTTTCCGTTGGTGCCATGGCGCGGGGATGTGGAGGGGGATTGGGGAAGAGGACAAACTTTTCCTGTGGGGTTCCACCGGGGGGTGATAGGAAGGAGAGAAGGGAGGGGGACAGACAGGCGACAGATGACAGACAGAGATGGGGGATGGGTGGGGAAAAAAAAG
>JAMYXO010004167.1:15000-18069 GCA_033310375.1 Conus canariensis | reverse complement strand
TCCTTTTTTTTCTTCCATATTTCTTTTTGAATTAGAGCAAAAATTGAATGTATGTGGCGCTCGTGACTTTAGACTTTTAAATGACCGTTAGGAGATCTTTTGTTAATGTTAGCAGATGATATTGCATTAATTGCTGATTCTGTAGCTGACTTACAAAGAAAATCAATTGTTTGAAACAATATTGTGCTACATGGGGGCTTACTGTTAATATGAAAGAAAAAAAAAGTTGTGGCCGTTTAAAAATGGTGGGGTTTTGAAAAAAAAAACTGTGAAAAGTAGTATTATGCTGGAAAACAAATAACTGTAGAGGCCACTTACAACTACTTAGGTATCATTTTTGGATATACTCTGAACTGGGCTCGATGTGTGGAAAACTTATCAAGTAAAGCACTCAGAGCGTTGCAGGAATAAAGACATTGTACTTCAAACTTAAACATCTGCAAGCCAGCACTGTCTTCAGAATATTTGATACAAAAGTAAAACCCATCTTGTTATATGGTTCTGAGGTTTGGGGCATTAAGAAATTTGACGGATTTGAGCAAGTGCACGTTAACGTATGCAAGGTGTTCTTGGGTGTTGGGAGGGATGTTAGAAATGCCATTGCTCTGGGAGAATGCGGTAGATTTCCGCTTTACATTGAAATGCTTTCCGTGTGGTAAAGTACTGGGTTAGACTACTTGCCATGGAAGACAATAAATATCCAAAACAGTGCTATCTGGCTAGCAGAAAAAAGAGGGTAACAAACTTTAAGGCTGGTTATGTGTTCACATGGCTTTGGATGTGCTTGGGAAATGCAAGATGTTGGTAATGCACCCTTATTTCTTAAAACTTGTAATGAACGTCTTTTTGATGTTTATCGACAAGATTGGCATGATTCTCTGTCCTCCTGCTCAGATTACCTGAATTATCGTCCTGAAATATGTTGAGCAAACTACATTGGTCTTCTGACATCTTTTGAACATTGTCGTGCTATCTGCTTACTAAGATGCAATAAACTACCTTTGAACGGCATTGCTCGCTTTGGAAACCTGTCTAACAACCCAAAGTGTAGCCAGTGTCATGGGAATGTAATAGAAGACCTGTGCCATTTTTTTTTACTAGTTTGTCCAAAGTACTCATCTTTGCGTAAGAAATATATTCCCATCTATTATGACAGATTACCTTCAACCTTGAAGGTTCAGTTGTTCTGCTCGAATCCCTCTAAATATAATTGTAAAGTTAGGAATTTAAGTAATAGAAGGTTTGCAGATAGGAAATTAAACAACTAGCATGTATATGTATGAAGTATTTCTTGTTTCTTGATCAAAATGTCTATATATTTACATGCTTAACACGGTCAATACCATGATTGCTTTATGGTTGCTTATGCCTACGTTTTGTTCATATGGGTCTTATGGCCTTGTAGAAACCGAATAAAATATTTGTATTTGTATACACACCACACACACACACACACACACACACGCACGCACGCACGCACGCACGCACACACACACACACACACACACACACACACACACACACACACACACACACACACACGCATCATACACACACACACACATGGATGTATGCATATGTATCTCAGTGTTATGTATGGATAAGGCAAAACATTGTTCTGTACAGTCTTCGTTTTGCTTACCTTTTTTGTATTAACATCCAACAGCAAATCAAAAAATACATTTTTCACTATTCTAGAAATAGTATATTTTACAACTATTATCAACATCTTCATTATACTTTACATTGTTTTTGATATTCCAACCTAGCACTTTTCCACCGATTCCTATAGCATCACTTTCCGTATTATATGGTTGCAATCATGATTATTATTAAAAGTACTAGTACACTTATTATACGTTTTTAATAAAACTATGACATTCGTTTCTTGTCATTATTTGTATTCTCCTTCTCCTCTTTGTTCTTCCCGTCCTTCTCCTTCCCCTCCTCCTTTTTCTTCCTCCCGCCTCTCATTATTATCATTAGTTCTATCATTATCATTATTATTACTGACTTTTTATCACATTCCCCCCACTACTTTTATCATTAGCGCTGTTATTACATTATTGTAACTATTGTTGTTAACATCATTGTTATCAGTATTAGTATTGATACTACCATCATTACTACTACCATCACCATTGTCGTCGCCAATGGAAAAAAAGGACTTTTATCTTTCTGTTGCCACGACAGTCATGCTGTTCGACATTCCTCCAATCATGCTGTTCGACAAACCTGCATTCCCTCCTCTCTCCCATACTACAACTACTATTGTCATATTATTACCCAAAGTGGTAGTAATCCTCTCTTTATTATATTTTTTCCCTATAGTTTTTCAATTTTTGTTTTCATTTTTTTTTTCTTTTTTGTCAGTATTTTTGTCACCATCATTCTCATCATTATCATTATTGCTATAAGTATATTATTATTATTATTATTATTATTATTATTGTTGTTGTTATTATTATTGTTATCATCATTATTATCATCATCATCATTATTATTATTATCACCACCATTCCTACTTCGACTCATATTGTCTCCTTTCCCTACAGCCTCGTTTCCGTTCTACGCCCATCTTGAGCAGACCTGGACGAAGATAAGCGATTGCTCGTTCATTTTCATCGTCCTGGGTGTTGTGTATAATGCTGGAAGAAAACCTAAGAGATCGAAACGCGTCGTGCTTTGTCTTGTGATTCCTTTGTCTATGTGTCCGCCTTATAAAGACTTCTTGAAATTTAGTTGTAAAGTGAGACGACTGCAGGTGAAAACCTAAACAAATCTGAAATAAATGTTAGCGAGCCGCCAAGAGAAACGTGGACAAATGACTTGTGACTCGTTTGTCCGCGTTCCTCTTGGCGGCTCGCTAACATTTATTTAAGAATTTCTTGAAATTTCTTTAGATTTCCGCCTACAGTCGTCCCGCTTTGTAATGTGTGTTTGCATATGCATGCAATAGCAACCTAACATCCCCAGTGTAAGTATACCTAATGAATTCCATTTTATTGACATCAATTGTTGTAATTAAAAATTCCCAGTCAGCCATAAGTTAGGATTACAGTTTGTTTC
>JAMYXO010004167.1:5000-10000 GCA_033310375.1 Conus canariensis | reverse complement strand
ATGAATATTTATTACGAACTCCCTAGACATCTACAGGCACAGTCATCTACACACGGATTCCCGGTTTATAGCCTCGTTCAAAGGACTGTATGGGAATTGGAGTCAGAACCAATGTTAACTCCGAGGGGAAAAAAATGTACCGCAACTACCTGCGGAGATTGGAACCCGCAACCCCAGGATCACAAAGATTACAAGACCGACGCTCTACCATTCCAGCTCCAAATTTCAAAATATCTGTTGACAATGGGGCAAGGATGTCAGAGTGACGATAATTATCAAGAGCAATAATACTCAATAATGCCCAACAATGTTATATTGGGTATTTATATATTATATTGGGTATTTATATAGCGCCTATCCTCGGTCACAGACCAAGCTCTAAGCGCTTTACAATAAACACACTACCTCACTCACTCACTCAACGGGCTTCCCACCCAGGTAGAGCCAGCCGAAGAGCAGCCTACTGGCGCTCATTCAGTCGTTTCCCGTGCCATTCAAATATCAGTCACTCATTTTCATTTATCTCATTTATTCCTCCAGTTTCTCACATAAGGATGCATACGATGTTTTATACGTGTCCTCCATTTCCACCGGTACACGATGGCACACGATAACAACAAGTGACAATTTGTGTGGCTTGGTAAGAAATACCAGGCTGTGTTATTTCAAAGACCATCAAAAACACACTGTAAAAGATGTTCTCTGGATAGACTTTAATCAGCTTGACCATGGTAATATCAAGTTGAAATCCGGACTGAAACACCACTTACTAGCCAAACAATCATTAGAATAATTTCAAAGCAAACACTATGAAGATTCCAAGAGAACGGTGTTGACTCATATTGAGGCTTTCCTGTTGCCGATATAAATGACTAAACACACATCAGTTGAGATAACACGCTTTGAATATCTTAACATACCCTGTTTTATTTCTGCAAATGTGTGTGTACTTTCACATTTGCACCGATAGAGCCATGCAAGTGTGCAGTGTGTCGTTAATTAGCTTGTATATTCTTTCTGAATGATACATTGAAGATGGAATACATTTTTCCTAATATCTTATTAATGCAAGAATTTGTATTGGCTTCGGGTCGTTGAAATTCACACATATTCGTGGAATGAATTGAATAGTGAAAAACACGAAAAACTCAATAAGCATGTTGCAAATTTTCGTTTTTTTGTATAAAACCTTTATCAAGAAAAAAAGACAACAACAGCAACAGCAAACAAACAAAAAACAACCCTCCCCCCCCAAAAAAAAAAGAAAAAAAAAAGAAAAAAGAAAAAAGAAACGTGGGCTTACACAATGGCAGCCAGAAGCATAGCATTTTTTTTAATCCTGAAACTGGTTATTACTCCGATTTCACTTGAAATCTCACTCTCTGTTTGAATTCTCACTCACTGCTTTAAGATCGGGTATGCAAGAGTTAAAATAAGAAATGTCAACATCGAGCACCATGTGAAATAAGAACCTGGGGTAGTTAGTCGAGGCATCGAAACATTAAAAAAAAAAAAACTCAAGCTCACACTGGTGCGAATAAAGATACCTGATGATACCCCTTCCCTTCCCTCGTCTCTTTCAGATGCATTTATTTTTGTTTTCAATAAAGTAATGGACAAATAGATTTTGTGATTTTGACACGCAAATGGCACTGCTGTGTACATTTACATTACATTTAACTGGAACATCAACTGTATTATTTCCCACGCCCTTCATCATCGTCTCTCACCATTCACTCCCAAACCCGCCACCCCAGCCTTCACCATTTCTTTCTGTATGTATATGCATGCGCTCGTACGTGAGTAAATACATGTTGCCGCGTGTGTGTGCATGCAAGCTTGCATGTGTCCCTGCATCTTTTGTGTGCATGTGTGTGTGCGTGCGTGCGTGCGTGCGTGCGTGCGTGCGTGCGTGTGTGTGTGTGTGTGTGTGTGTGTGTGTGTGTGAGAGAGAGAGAGAGAGAGAGAGAGAGAGAGAGAGTATGTGTGTGTGCGTGTGTGCGCGCGTGCGTGCGTACGTGTGTGTGTGAGTGTGTGTGTGTGTGTGTGTGTGTGTGTGTGTGTGTGTGTGTGTGTGTGTGTGGATAGGAAGTGCAATCCTGGCATGAGGCACACAAAAAGGTTTCACATCAGCACGAATAAGCATACCTGTAATCACTGTAAAATTTCACAAGTGTGGGCCCCTTACGCTAAGGGCTGACCGTCAGCTAAGAGCAAAGCGAACGCCCTTGCGGATACAGCCCACTCATTCTTTCCCATGGCTGAGCACCTGGCATGCGTTGTCCGTCACAGAGCAGGTTCCACTAACACTCACCTTCAGCAAAATCCCCACGCATGGGAAGATGTTATTTACTGTAATTACCAGCAATCTCTCTCTCTCTCTCTCTCTCTCTCTCTCTCTCTCTCTCTCTCTCTCTCTCTCTCTCTCTACGGTGACGAGTGATGGGTCGGACGGAGGGAGATCAGGCGTGGTCTTTCACCACACTTGAAAAGAGCAAGAGCGGACGGGAAGAGAGCCACCATGATCTATGATCATTTAGTGATCGACGGAAAATCATATTTCCTTGATGGACATGGAGGGCTCAAGGACTCTAGATAGGGGTTTGGCCGGCCAGTTTTTCTTCCTCATGCTGCATTAAAAGTAGAGGGTCAGGAAAATACAAGAACACCGGTAATCTCGCCAACAGCAAAAGGCAGGGACAGTGATGTTCATGTTGACAGTTGCCGGGTGAGTTGCAGTAACCTGCCAGAGCCAGTTGCGGAAATCCCGTGCGTGCATGAGGGAGAGAGCGAGGGAGGGATGGAGAGAGAGTGTACATATAATGAAAACAAACCTTTTTCTTTTTTGTTATGGAATGTTAATGGCATAAAGTCAAAACTTGCCGATCCAGATTTCTTTTCATTTCTTTTTAAGTTTGATTTTGTCTGTCTTGTTGAAACGTTTCTTGATGAGTGGAAGTTTGATCATCTATTTTCTGACTATGATGTGTTCTGCAAACCTGCTGTCAAATTCAGTAGACAGGGGAGAGCATCAGGTGGAATTGTTTATTTGATTAGGAAAGAGTTATCTCCCTTTGTAAAAGCTATTGATGTCAACCACTCCAATTTTTGTGTATTCATAATTGACAAAAAATTATTTGGAACAGACAAAGATGTTTTGTATTTTTGTTGCTACATTCATCCGGAAAATTCTCCTTTTTACACCTTTTTTGATGTTGAAAATGGAATCAGTTTACTTGAAGATTGTTTGATAGAATGTTTGTTAAGAAAAGATGTGTATGTCATAATTAATGGAGACTTGAATAGCAGAACATCCAATATTTCTCAGGATTTTTCGGGAAAAAACATTTTTGATAGACAATGTGATAGTCATTCTCTCAGTATAAATCGTAACTCTGAAGACTGTACATTAAATAATTATGGAAAGCTGATGCTAAATGTATGCACTGCCTTTGATTTGTGTATTCTTAATGGGGTATGTAATGGCGACCTGGAAGGACGCTATACATACATATCTGATTCTGGCTGCAGTGTTGATGATTACTTTATTCTTTCAGGCGATCTTCTTGCTTTGGTATATGACTCATGTAAATTTCAAGTTTTAGACCGCATAGACTCAGATCACATGCCTGTTTCTTTCATTGCTGTTTTTCCGAAGGAAAATGTTGTTGTCAATAATGAACAAGTAAATCATGTTATAGAGAAACTTGTATGGAATAATGATTGTGCTAATCGATTTCATGAACTATTATGTAGCGTAGATGTTGTTAGAAAAATTGAAAATGCCATAGATATGATACAATCCGACGTAAATGAAGCTTTGAACATGTTTAATGAGTGTGTAAAGGAAAGTGCTAAGTGTATGAAGAAGCATATACGTGTCAATAGAAATGACAGATGTGATGATTGGTATGATAAAGAGTGCCGAATCAGTAAACTAAAAGCTAGAAAATTATTAAGAATTAGCTGTCGTACTCATGATCCACAAGATAGAGTGGCTTATTGTATTGCAAGGCGAGAATACAAAAAAATGTTAAAAAGAAAGGAGAAAGAGTATAATAAGTTCTTAATAGATAAGTTGATTTCCTCAGTTAAATGCCAAAAAGACTTCTGGGAGACTGTTCGGAAAGTATCTTTCAAAAGAAAACAACCGAAGAATAAGATAACTAGCGATATTTGGTTTCATCATTTCCAAAATTTGTTAGAACAGAATGTTAGTGACAGTGTTAATGAAGAAGTGGTGGATGCTGATGTAGATAGTTCATTTAATCGTCCAATATCCATGGAAGAGGTTACTTTAGCTATTAGAAAACTAAAAAATGGCAAGTCAGCTGGCCCAGATGGTCTTATTGGAGAATTATTTAAACACGCAACACAGCAGGCTGTGCTATTTTTTCATAAATTATTTAATAAGTTATTTAATGAGGGCTTGTACCCTGATAATTGGTGTGAATCAATTATTTTGCCTATATTTAAAAAAGGAGATGTGGACAATCCCAATAATTATAGAGGAATTTCCCTTAGTGACATTAGCAGTAAACTATTTGGAATGATTATTAATAGGAGAATACAAGAATGGGTTGATGAGAATAATATAACCGGGGAACAGCAAGCAGGATTCAAAAAGGGTTATTCGACCGTGGATCACATGTTTACTTTGTTGGCACTTATCCAAAAGCAGTTTTCTCGTAATCGTAAGCTATATGTTGCTTTTATAGATTTCCAAAAGGCATTTGATTCAATCAATAGAAATATACTTTGGCCAATACTACAAAAAAAATGGTATATGCGGTAAACTCTATAGGTGTATTAAAAGCATGTATAATGTTGTCAGAGCTAGAGTCCGTTGTGGAGGTAAACTGTCAGATTTTATTAACTGTACAGCTGGGGTCAGACAAGGAGATGCATGTAGTCCAGTTTTATTTTCTTTGTTTATAAATGAACTAGCTATAGAAGTTATCAATAATGGTAGACATGGTGCCTTGTTGTCTCTTGATACC
>JAMYXO010000416.1:30000-48208 GCA_033310375.1 Conus canariensis | reverse complement strand
GGAGGAGGGAGAGGAGGGGAGGGGATGGGAGGCGTGGGGAGAGGAGGGGAGGGGAAGAAGGGGAGAGGAGGGGAGAGGAAGGAGGGGAGGGAAGGAAGGGGAGAGGAGGGGAGAGGAGAGGAGGGGAGGGGAAGAAGGGGAGAGGAGGGGAGAGGAGAGGAGGGGAGGGGAGGAAGGGGAGAGGAGGGGAGGGGAGGGGAGCAAGGGGATAGGAGGGGAGGGGAGGGGAGAGGAGAGGAAGGGAGGGAAGGAAGGGGAGAGGAGGGGAGGGGAGAGGAGAGGAGGGGATGGAAGGAAGGGGAGAGGAGGGGAGGGAGAGGAGGGAGGAAGGAAGGGGAGAGGAGGGGAGAGGAGAGGAGGGGAGGAAGGAAGGGGAGAGGAGGGGAGGGGAGCAAGGGGATAGGAGGGGAGAGGAGAGGAGAGGAGGGGAGGGAAGGAAGGGGATAGGAGGGGAGGGGAGGGGAGAGGAGAGGAGGGGAGGGAAGGAAGGGGAGAGGAGGGGAGAGGAGGGGAGCAAGGGGATAGGAGGGGAGGGGAGGGGAGAGGAGATGAGGGGTGGGGAGGAAGGGGTGGGGAGGAAGGGGAGAAGGGGAGGTGAGGGGAGGGGAGAGGAGGGAGGGGAGGGGACAGCAGAACCTTTTTGACGTCAATATGGTGGATGACTTACAGAGCCTCTTCTGACGTCATTGTAGCGTCATTGTAGTGGCTCTACAGAACCCGTTCTGACGTCATTAAAATGAAAAACACTAGAATCTATTTTGTACATCGTCATGATGAAGAACTACAGAACCCGGTCCTAGGTTATCTAAATGGAGGACAATAGAACCCGTTTTGACGTCATTACGGTGGAAGAATACAGAATCAGTTATGACGTTATTGTGGAGGACTACAGAACACATTGTGACGTAATTTAAGTTGTAAATTACAGAGCCAGGTCTGACGTCATTTAAGTGAAGGATGCAAAACCGGTATGATCTGAACAGCAGCCAGGAGTCGGCATGGCAAACATACATTTACTGCATGTGCGTGACTGTGAGGTCTGGTGAACAATGTGTGTGACTGTGAGGTCTGTTGGACAATGTGTGTGACTGTGAGGTCTGTTGGACAATGTGTGTGACTGTGAGGTCTGTTGGACAATGTGTGTGACTGTGAGGTCTGTTAAACAAATATGTGTAACTGTGTGGTCTGTTAAACAAATATGTGTAACTGTGTGGTCTGTTAAACAATGTGTGTGACTGTGAGGTCTGTTGAACAATGTGTGTGACTGTGAGGTATGTTGAACATTGTGTGTGACTATGAGCTCTGGTGAACAATGTGTGTGACTGTGAGCTCTGGTGAACAATGTGTGTGACCGTGAGATATGTTGAACAATGTGTGTGACTGTGAGCTCTGGTGAACAATGTGTATGTGACTGTGAGCTCTGGTGAACAATGTGTATGTGACTGTGAGCTCTTGTGAACAATGTGTGTGACTGTGAGGTGTGGTAAACAATGCGTGTGACTGTGAGGTCGGTTAAACAATGTGTAACTGTGAGGTTTGTTAAACAATGTCTGTGACTGTGAGGTCTGGTGAACAATGTGTGTGATTATGAGGTATGTTGAACAATGTGTGTGACTGTGAGGTCTGGTGAACATTGTGTTTGACTGTGAGGTGTGTCAACAATGTGTGTGACTGTGAGGTCAGGTGAACAATGTGTGTGACTGTGAGGTCTGGTGAACAGTGTGTGTGACTGTGAGGTCTGGTGAACAGTGTGTGTGACTGTGAGGTGTGGTGAACAGTGTGTGTGACTGTGAGGTCTGGCGAACAGTGTGTGTGACTGTGACGTTTGATGAACAGTGTGTGTGTTACTGTGAAGTCTGGTGAACAGTGTGTGTGTGACTGTGAAGTCTGGTGAACAGTGTGTGTGTGACTGTGAGGTCTGTTGAACAGTGTGTGTGACTGTGAGGTGTGGTGAACAATGTGTGTGGCTGTGAGGTCTGGTGAACAGTGTGTGTGTGACTGTGAGGTGTGGTGAACAATGTGTGTGACTGTGAGGTGTGGTGAACAATGTGTGTGTGGTGAACAATGTGTGTGACTGTGAGGTGTGGTGAACAATATGTGTGACTGTGAGGTGTGGTGAACAGTGTGTGTGACTGTTAGGTATGGTTAACGATGTGTGCGACTGTGAGGTCTGGTGAACAGTGTGTGTGACTGTGAGGTCTGGCGAACAGTGTGTGTGACTGTGACGTTTGGTGAACAGTGTGTCTGTGACTGTGAAGTCTGGTGAACAGTGTGTGTGTGTGTGTGTGTGTGTGTGTGTGTGTGTGTGTGTGTGTGTGTTACTGTGAGGTGTGGTGAACAATGTGTTTGACTGTGAGGTGTGGTGAACAATGTGTGTGACTGTGAGGTGTGGTGAACAATGTGTGTGTGACTGTGAGGTATGGTTAACGATGTGTGCGACTGTGAGGTCTGGTGAACAATGTGTGTGATTGTTATTTCTGGTGAACAATGTGTGTGACTGTGAGGTCTGGTGAACAGTTTGTGTGGCTGTGAGGTAAAGAAAAACAATGTGTGTGATTGTGAGGTGTGGCGAACAATGTGTGTGACTGTGAGGTCTGTTGAACAATGTGTGTGGCTGTGAGGTATGGTGAACACTGTGTGTGACTGTGAGGTATGGAGAACAATGTGTGTGACTGAGAGGTCTGGTGAACACTGTGTGTGACTGTGATGTATGGAGAACAATGTGTGTGACTGTGAGGTATGGTGAACAATGTGTGTGACTGTGAGGTCTGTTGGACAATGTAGTGACTGTGAGGTCTGTTGACATGTATGTGACGTGAGGTGGTGAACAATGTGTGTGATTGTGAGGTCTGGTGAACAGTTGTGAGTGAGGTTGTGACATGTGGTGATTGTGAGGTCTGGTGAACAATGTGTGTGATTGTGAGGTCTGGTGAACAATGTGTGTGACTGTGAGGTCTGGTGAACAATGTGTGTGCTGTGACGTCTGTTGAACAATGTGTTTGACTGTAAACTCTGGTGAAAAATGTGTGTTATTGTGAGCTCTGGTAAACAATGTGTGTGATTGTGAGCTCTGGTGAACAATGTGTTTGACTGTGAGGTCTGTGGGACAATGTGTGTGACTGTGAAGTCTGTTGGACAATGTGTGTGACTGTGAGGTGTGGTGAACAACGTGTGTGACTGTGAGGTCTGTTGGACAATGTGTACACACATACATACATTCAACATACGTAAATGGATGGATGGATGGAGAGAGAGAGAGAGAGAGAGAGAGAGAGAGAGAGAGAGAGAGAGAGACAGACAGACAGACAGACAGACAGACAGACAGACAGACAGACAGACAGAGGGCGAGAGAGAGACGGGGGTAGAGAGAGGGGGAGAGGAAAAGAGAGAAGGGGAGAGAGAGGGGGTAGAGAGGGGGAGAGAGAGATGGAGAGACAGAGAGAGAGAGACGGAGAGAGAGGGGGAGAGGGAGAGAGGAAGAGATAGAGAGGGGAAGAGAGAATGAGAGAGGGGGGAAGAGAGAGAGAGAGAAGGAGAAAGGAGAGACAGACAGACAGACAGAAAAGAGACAGAGCCAGAAACAGAGACAGAGACGTTTATACTATGAATAGGAAAAACCGAAATAAAATTAAAAGAGCAAAAAGAAATAAAGTAGAGAGTTAAAAACAAAAGAGAGAATGAAGAAGAGAAGAGAAAAAAGAGAAGACAGACAGACAGACAAACAGACGGACAAACAGACTGACTGACAGACAGACAGACAGACAGACAGCGACAGAAACAGAGATTCAAGCAGACAGAGGGGTGTGGAAGAGACAAGACAAGACAAGACAAGACAAAATTCTTTATTAAGGAGGATAATAGATAAGCACTGATGTGCTTTTTTACATCCAGTCCTCGCCCTGAGTTGGGTCAACAATGTAAAATGAGGCAATAGAAGAAGCATGTAAAAGTGGCTAGAACAAAAATTAGACACGGAATGATTTTTTTTTAATGTAAATGAGAGAGAGAAGGGGGGGGGGGGGGAGTGGGAACAAGAGAGACGCAGGAGTGAAAGGAGTGCAGGGAAGGGTGAGAGAGAGAGAGAGAGAGAGAGAGAGAGAGAGAGAGAGAGAGAGAGGGAGGGAGGGAGGGAGGGAGACGGAGAGGGAGAAAGAGGCGAGATTGGGGTGTGGGAAAGAGCATGTTTAGAATAGTCTGACAATCAAAAGATACCAAGGAGTTGCAAGACAATCGATTTTGAAGCACCAGGAAGGAAAACACACACACACACACACACACACACACACACACCACACACACACACACACACACACACACACACACACACACACACACATGGAGAAAAAAAAAGCATAATGATAGCCCAGTTACCACGGGTACAAGGGGGAGGGGGGTGTCATATAGATAATAAATCAAGTCATTCCAGCAGAACCGTGGAGAGAGAGGGGGAGAGAGAGAGAGAGAGAGAGAGAGAGAGAGAGAGAGAGAGAGAGAGAGAGAGAGACAGACAGACAGACAGACAGACAGACAGACAGACAGACAGACAGACAGACAGACAGAGACAGAGAGTCACATAAGAATACAAGCATTACGACATAGTGACGAGAGGGCAAGAGGTAGTAGGAAACACACACACACACACACACACACACACACACACACACACACACACACACACACGCGCGCGCATACTTACATAAGACATACTTATTGAACAGAGTAGCATGTGCATTTCAAGTACAAATCACTTCCATAATAATCAGGTTCATACATAAGGTAAAGAGGGTGGTAGTGGTTGGTGGTGGATTTATGGCAGAGTATGCGAGTATTTGCACATAAGATGGATGAAATAATGGTGTTTGAAGGTTGATGTGCATTGGTGTTGCTTGGCTGACTCAGGGAGCGAGTTCCATTGACAGGAACCTGAATATGTTAAACTGGATTTGAATAAGTCAATTCTAGGAACAGGGACATGTAGTTTGGGTAGCGTCCTTGAGGAATTAACTGAGAATCTGCGAACTAATGTTGAGGATGCCTTCCCAGACATAATTCTGTGCATTATGATCCCTTTGTTGTATTCTAATCTCAGACTTAAGGGGGAAATTTGAACCTTTTTATAGTCTGAGTCTAGGAGACTACTGTTTTTTAGGAGGACTAATTTGAGTGCTCGCTTGTGTAGGCTTAGCAATGGTTTGAGGGTAATAGCGCTAGCAGAGTCCCATAGAGTAGACCCATAGTCTATGTATGATTGAATATGAGGTTGAAGAAAGAGTTTGCGTGAATGCAGGTCGAGGAAGCGTTTAATTTTGGAGAGTTGATAGACTTTCTGAGAGACTTTTTTGCACAGTGAGGTTATGTGAGCTTGCCAGCTAATATTGCTATCAATTGTTATTCCTAGCACTTTGAGGTATGTAACCTGTTCAACGGGTTCATCTTTAAGATGCACCGGAGGAAATTTAATAGTGAGATTTTGTCTTTTTTGTCTGGTTGTGATAAGCATGGATTTAGTTTTTTGAGGGTGAAGCGGCATGTGATTTAGTTCAGTCCATTTCACGAGATCATTCGCACTTTCTTGTAAAGTTTGTGCAAGAACAGTAACATCAGAATGATTTGTGTGTATTGTTGTGTCATCAGCAAAAAGTTCACAGGTGGATGTGATATGTAGATGTAGATCATTGATGTAAATTGTGAATAATAAGGGACCCAAGTGTCATGTGATGTAGCCTCACATGGCGACATGTGACGTTCCATCGCGTACGCCCTTATTTGTTATAAAGCATTTCCCTAGGTAGGGAAAAGAAAAGGTAAAAGAAACAATAATTCACGTGGCCTGACCAGTGTGATCGGTGTCGCTGGTGGCTATAGACGTAGGGAGATTATTGGTTGAATGGACGGACGTTGTCCATTGGTCAGCAAACAAGGGCTGGTAATGCGTAGAGTTAGACGAGTGCTCACTGAATGTGTACTCAAAAAGAGCGCGGGAGGGAAAAATAAGGAATAGGAAGGAGATGGCTTGGGGACACTGACCAGACAGGTTGTTTGAAGAACGAGTTCCACCTGCAATTCACCATTACCAGGTGAGGTATAGACAGATGGGGAGAGAAAAAAGACAGAGTTAAGAAAAGGGAAAAGGGAAAAGAATTTATCATTATTCAGATTTTGAAATAGATTACTTACACGAACTTCATTCGTGTTTCAGCCCTTCCCGGTGCTGTGGTAGCACCAGTAACGGACTAGGCGACTGAGGCAGTCGCAGAAGTAGTTGATCTCCAGTGCTGCGGTAGCACCTAATTGTGAAGACAACTGCCGGAGTCGTGAGAAGATTTAAAGAATCTGTCATGCTGTCCCACAATGAATGATAAATGTTTCCCCCCTTAGATTGGAACTCACTTGATATACCTATATTTTAAGCCATCTTTTTGATTCTTTCTTGAAAATATAAATGTTGTATCTCCAGTGAGAAGGAGAAACCGTTAAACGATATATGTATGTATTGCTATGTACAATGAGATGAAATTTGGTCCCAGCTAGTGGATCTGTGGAATGTCTGTACCTCCACATAAGATTGAAAAGTTTGAAGAGTTGATTATTGTTTAGTAAATTATTCCCCGGAGAGGAGGGGGAGTAGAAGAGTTATTGTAATGCGCCTTCTGGTTGTTTGGAGAGATTGCGTGTGCACGGAGTGAATGCTGGGCTGAGTGCGGGCATGCATTCGTGCACAGTGTGACACCAAGATAAAGCCTTGTGGGACGCCATAGGAAAGTGTTTGAAATGAAGAGAAAGTTGTATTAGAGAGAGAGAGAGAGAGAGAGAGAGAGAGAGAGACAGACAGACAGACAGACAGACAGACAGACAGACAGAAGAGAGAATAGTCACGCTCCAAGAATTCAAAGCGATTGGCAAGATGGCGGACAAGTGAATTTGTGCTGTGCGCGCTCTCCATTCAGTGTTTGCTGTGTGGTTCCAGTGGTTTGGATGTCGAAGAGCGGTGTAATAGAGCTGTGAGGTGACTGTGGATGTTGCGATGTGTGTCTGACTCAGCTTGGTGCTGTGACTTGACTCAAAGAAAGTGTTTGCTTTCCATTATTTTACATTTCTTCGACTTTCATTTTGTTTTGGGTGTGTCAACGTGTGAACATTTATTTTGAATCGCGGCCATGTTGGGCGCCTTGTTGCACGTGCAACAGCTATAGACATAAAACTGTGACGTGTACCACCGCGTACAAGATCTGTGTGTTTATCCACAGGCGGACGATTTTGCAAGCCTTACGTTTGCCTCATCAGTTTTCGTCAGTAACCAACATCGTATCGCCGTAAGTTAAGTCAGAAACTAAGAAACTTTGTGACACTGTAGGAGTTTGATTTATTGTTGTATCCTCTTTGGTAAGAATGTCTACTGAGTCTGGAAATAAAAGAGTAAGGTCTGTTGTCAGCCCATCCAACGAAGAGACTTGTAAGCGCCAATGTGTTGAAGTTCCTCATGAGAGTTTCTCCTCTTTTGACGAACGTTGTCTGGACGAGTCAACTATAGTTGAGCATCAGGATCTTAATAGTACCCCTTTAGAGATGGCTTCAAGTGATACTGAGCAGCAAGAACAGCAAGAACATAGCCGATCAGACAGTATGGATAGAGTTGTAAAGGACAGCTTAAAGGAAGCCCTTAAAGATCCTGAAATTATGAACATGTTTGCATCTGCTTTCTCCAAATCACTCAAGGACGAGATAGCCGATCTCAAGAGTGTTATTGAGAAAAAGAATCAAATAATCTGTGATCTCCAAAATAGACTGGACTCACTGGAGCAATACACAAGGAGAAACAGTGTAAGAATCAGCGGCATCCCAGAGCCTTCGAACCCTTCTGTTCGGGAAGACACGGACGTCGTGGTGCAGAGGCTCGGGGAGGCGATGGGTGTCACCATTACTGAAGACATGATAGATCGCTCCCATCGTCTGGGTAAACGTGTGGGGAATGCTGATCGACAGATCATCGTCAAATTTACGTCTTACCGCCACAAGAGTGTGCTAATGAAGGCGCGACGCAGTTTAAAGAACAAAACCGCAGCCAGTCTGGGTTTCACCCCTGCGGGTTACACTGCCGTGCCAAGGCCAGCGTCAGCAGCAGAGGCAGCCCGTGTCCCTGTTCCCAGGCCAGCTGACAGGGTCTACATTAATGATGACCTGACTCGTCAGAGAGCCCAGCTGGCAGCCAGAGCCCGTAAAATGAAAAGTGAGAGGAAGCTGCAGGACACGTGGATTTACGACGGGGACATCTTTATCAAATGTGGAAATGTGACCAGTAAAATTACCTCCGATCGTCAGCTTGAATCGCTACTTTAGGCTTCTCCAGTGCGACCTGCTTTTCTTGGTTGAAAGTAACATCTCCAGCCTTCTTCGACTTTCTTCCCACCCCACCTCCAGCCCACGTACCGCTTACGTCTCACGCCCCTTACCTTCTTTGCCCCCCCCCCCCCCCCCCCCTTACTGTAATCGGAACTCACGGCCTTCGTCCCTACTGGAACTGATAACAAGGCTGCAAGAACTATATGACAACAGGAACGAAGAACTTATGGGGGTCCTTAAGGAAAATTATGAGATTTGTCTAATTGCTGTCTAGTTTTTGTAAATTATTATTCCTAACAGAAACACTTGTGATTCAGCTTGTCAAGTGCCTATGAGCTGTCATTTCTCAATGTCTTGCGGTGTATCATCGAGCGGGCGGTGGCGGAATCGACTGAGTTCCACGTGCTGAACTTACGGCAACCACACAAGACAGAGAGAGAGAGAGAGAGAGAGAGAGAGAGAGAGAGAGAGAGAGAGAGAGAGAGAAGATGTATATGTATGTGTATATGTATATGTGTTTATATATGTGTGTATATGTGTGTATGTACATGTATGTGTATATGTGTGTATGTATGTATGTGTATATATATATATATGTATGTATGTATGTGTGTATATATGTGTATATATATGTGTGTGTATATATTATATATATATATATATATATTATTTGTGTATGTATGTATGTATGTGTATGTGTGTGTGTATATATATGTGTATGTATGTGTATGTATATGTGTGTATATGTATGTGTGTATATGTGTGTATGTATGTGTGTATGTATATATGTATGTATATATATATATATATATATATATATATATGTATATGTGTATGTATGTGTGTGTGTGTGTGTGTATATATATATATATATATATATATATATATATATATATATATATATGTATATATATATATGTGTGTGTATATATATGTATATGTATATATATATATATAATATATATTATATTAGTGTGTGTGTGTGTGTGTGTGTGGGTGTGAGACTGTGTGTGCGCATTAGTGTGCAAAGTGCGTGTGTGCGCGTGAGAGTATGTGTGTGTGCGCGTATGTGTGAGTGACTATATGTGTGATTGTAAGTGTGCAAGGATGTGTGTTGCGCATCTCGTGTTGAATCCGGACACTCCCACGTCTTGGACCTACGTGTTGAGCCCTTCGAGCTTACATAAATTTACATATATAATTATGCTGAAATGTACTTATGCATTAGACGTTGTTTTTTGTGTGGTTTTTTTTTTTTTTTTACTCTGATGTGGACATTTATGTTTGTACCAGTGTGCGCGTGTGGTGTGGTTGGGGTGGGGGGTAGGGGTGGTGGAGGGTGAGGATGGTGAACGAGTAAGTTGCTGCGTGTTGTTGATATATTGGAGGTGTTTCTTCACATTGGACCCCCCCCCCCCCCCCCCCCCCCCCCCGCCGCGCTTCCCTCTCCCATCTCCCACGAGCACACACACACGATCTTTATATAAACGTGTGTTATACGAACGTGAATTGATACTAGTTGAATCCATGTGAACATGTAAATACGGTGGTGTTTATTTCAACGTGCTAATAGGTGTATGACGAGATTTACGCTGTTTATACATGCGTGCTGGTGGTGTGTGCGTGCTTGCGTGTGCCTAAGTGTATATGTGTGTGTGTGTGTGTGTGTGTGTGTTGGCGAGTGTATGCGTGTGTATGTGCGTGTGTGTGTGCGCGCGCGCGCATGCGTGTGTGTGTGTGTGTGTGTGTGTGTGTGTGTGTGTGTGTGTGTGTGTGTGTGTGTGTGTGTGGTGTGATACATGTATGTGATGTGATGAGTATCTATGATGGTACATAGGCTAAATGGTATACATCACATGTCATGATACTCCCCTATACCATAAGTTGCTACATAATGTTATGCAGTCACCAAATGACACGATGGTATTTGTGCGCAAAATGGAACTTGTACCTTTGAATGCTCTCTCATAGTAATGAAGTGTTCAAAGCGGGAGAAGTGGATGGAGACTGAATATGGAAGACATTGGTTATCCAATTTGTGTCTGATGTTATGTGATGCATATGTACTTCTATACACTTATCGGTGTATGCGTGTATGTATGCGTGCGCATAGGTGCTAACAAGTGCATATGTGTGTGTGCTTGTGTGTGTGTGTATGCGTGCGCGCGTGCGCGTGTGTGTGTGTTTGTATGTGTGTGCTTGTGTGTGTGAACGAATATGAACATGCAGAGAATGTTTTTGTATATTGTTTAAGTATATTGTGTGTATATATATTTTATATATGTGTGTGATAAGTGTATATATGTTAGTGTGTATTATATGTGTGTGTATATATTTGTATATATGTATATATTGTGTATATGTGTATATGTTGTGTATATATATATATATATATATATATATATTATTTATATATGTGGTGTGTAGTATGTGTATATGTGTGTGTATTATATGTATATATGTGTATGTGTGTGTGTTATGTATATGTATTATGTGTGTGTGTGTGTTGTATGTGTTGTGTGTGTGTGTGTGTGTGTGTGTGTGTGTGTGGTGTGTGTGTGTGTGTGTGGTGTGTGTGTGTGTGTGTGTGTGTGTGTGTGTGTGTGTGTGTGTGTGCCAAGGCACTAGTTATGGATCTGAGCGTATACGAGTGTGTGAATATAATGCGTATGAGTGTGTGAATGTTTGAGTGTGTGAATGTAATGCGCATGAGTGTGTGAATACAATGCGTATGAGTGTGTGGATGTCTATGAGTGTGTGAATGTAGTGCGAGTGTGTGGTGTGTGTGTGTGTGTGTGTGTGTGTGTGTGTGTGTGTGTGTGTGTGTGTAAAAGTTAAGTCATGTAATTATAATAAAATACACATTATGATTATGCAACCACATTATTGATGTTGTATGCAAATTAATGGTCCATGCAAGCCCTGAGCGATATTGTCATTAATATTTGAAATATTGAATGGGTACGCACTGGCCATCACTCAGTTGTAAACACGGATGATAAAGATGGTCAAGAAAAATGTGGAGATGGGAAAAGAAGTATAGAGGTGAAAGTATAAATGAGGGGCGTCATTGTTAACCTAACTTGAGTATGACGAGTTGCAAAGTGAGATGACTGCAGGCGGAAATCTAAGCAAATCTTGGGTGGATGTTGGCGGGCCGCCGGGGGAAGCGTGGGCGGACGGGTCGCGGGACGGGGGGCGGCGCGTTTCGGCCTCTCCGGTCTTCTTCGGGCGAGATGCGGGGCGGTTGGGGTGGCGGTGGTGGGCGGGCGGTCGCTTGTCTTCTGTTCGCTTCGGTGTTGAGAGGGAGCGAGCCTCGTTTTCGTTCGGCGCCTGTCTTGTGCTGGGGTGGTTGGGGATGGGTGATTGCTCGTTCGTTTTCGTTGTCCTGGCTGCTCTGTGTCTTGCCTGGGGTGACCTGGGGGGTCGGGGCGCGTCGTCTTTTGTCTTGTGATTCGTCTGTCCATTCTCTCTCTCCCCCCCCCCCCCCCCCCCCCCGGGTTCGCTGACATTTATTTAGGATTTGAGTATGACGAGTTTAATGCGTTATCAGTGCCATTATATACGACGTGTGTGTGTGTGTGTGTGTGTGTTTGTGTGTGTGTGTGTGTGTGTGTGTGTGAATGCGTGCGTGCGTGTTCGTGCGTGCGTGCGTGCATGTGTGTGTGTGTGTGTGTGTGTGTGTGTGTGTGTGTGTGTGTGTGTGTGTTGCATGCAGAAGTGAACCATACACTTGTGCCATTTACACCAGCTTAAAGACAGTGATGAGACGATAACGCCCACGGTTGCATTATGGCTCAAAGTGCATCGTAATAGTTGTTTCCACTTCCATAAAATTGTTTATTGTTGACTAGCTGTTTATTGTTGACTAGCAGCTGTTCATTGCTGGTAGTTTTTTTTTTTTTTCCTTCTTGTATACATTATATAAATGTATATTTTTTTCCCCAATTGACACTGGTGGGGAGCGCGCTAGGTATGCTTGTTGCCTTATTGATAGCAGTCCTTTATTATTATTTTACTACTTGTAACAGTTTGTATTGTCCCACTAGAAATTTTGTTATACTGCTTTTGCTTTTTTCTTGACTCTTTTTTTCTATTTGTTTCTTTGCTTGCTTGTTTGTTTTCTACATAGAGAAACAGGGATATTTATGACTCTTAGTATGTTTCCTTCTAACACTTTTTTCTACCAAGGGAGTTACAGGGATATTTATGATGTGCAGTTCCTACCAACCCTGGTCAAATTCCTTCACTCTATACGACAGAGTGCTGTAACATAAATGGGTGTTGATGTAAACATATACCGCGCCAGGGTTGGCTTATACTATGTAAAAGCTCTCACAAACAGTAAGAAATTATGGTTCCTGAATGAAACCATCATTTTACAATTTCTGTTCATGACATGCCTACATTGTCCATTTAATGTGATGTTGTCTTTGTTTGTCCACTTCTTCATATTAGGGCGTCCCTTACAACAACATAAATGTATTTTGAATAGACGTTCCTTTTTAGATTCTTATGGACCCAACTTCAAAATAGAAATAAGACACACGATTTTCCCCTATCAAAGGATACTCTACTTTTGTCTGGTGATATTGAAACAAACCAGGCCTAAGTGTAAAACAGATTTGTACGTTGTGATGTAACGTAAGAAGCATTGTGAACAAATCGATTATTGAGCAGAGTATAACAAATGTGATATTATCACTGTTTCTGAGACTTGGCTTTCTGATTCCATTACTGACAGTTCTATACATATATCAAATTTTCATCCTCCAATCAGGCGTGACAGACCTAATGACCCACATGGTGGTGTTGCTATCTATGTTAGAAATAATCTGTACTGCAAACCTCGAGTAGATCTGCAGGTCGATGGTCTCGAGGCTGCTTGGATAGAGACAAAACTAGAACAAACAAGTTTATTAGTTGGTTCCTTTTATCGAAAACCAAGTTCTAACACCAACTATTGGGATCTGATAGAAGAAAGTATTCACAAAGCAAATAACACATCGTTAAGATTTTTGATTCTAGGGGATTTCAACACTGACTTCTTAAATATACCGTCACCCCACTTTGTAAACATTCTTAATCGCTATCAGCTTGTACAGTTAATAAATGAACCAACGAGAACAACTGAATTAACAGAATCATGTTTAGATTTAGTTATCACCCAGAGCCCCAATATCATACAATCAACGGAAGTTTGGCCAGCTGTTTGTAGTGACCACAGCGTTCCATGTGCTGTAATCAAGAACACTGTAGTTAAAGAACAATCATTCAAAAGAACTATTTTCAATTATAATAAACTTAATATAGGCAGGTTCTGCGAACTGCTTAACGAGCTGAACTGGGATGAAATAATTTATAACAATGCAATTGATGAAAGTGCAAAAATGTTTTCAGATATTATATTAGAAAAAGCAACACAGTGTATGCCCGTTAGAAGTATTACTGTTCATCCTCAAGATGTAGCTTGGATGACAGATGAAATTCGACTGTTAATTGAGGAACGCCAGAAAATCCACAAAATAGCTAAACAGACTTAATAAACCTGAAGACTGGCTCAGGTTTCGACAATTTCGAAACTATGTCATATCCAGAGAAAAGCAAAGACAGTTGGAATACACAGAAGAATTGGAGACTAAAGTTTTAAGTTCAGATGATTTTGGAAACAGAGAATGGTGGAAATTAGTTAAATCTTTTCTTAAAAAGAAGGGTATGGACACTAACGAAATTCCACCAATCATGCATGATAATATCTTATATCACACAAGTAAAGAGAAAGCTGATATTTTCAATGACTTCTTCATTAGCCAGTCTACTGTAGAGAATGAAGAAGATGAAGTGCCCGATATTCCATTCCTTGACCTTGAGCTTAATGAAATTACACTCACTCCCTCTGAAGTTGAAAATGTCATTAGAAACCTTGACAAAAACAAAGCCGTAGGACCTGACCTAATTCACAACAAAATACTGTTGGCATCCCTTCCAGTTATTTTAAACCCTCTGACCTGTTTTTTCAATAGAACTTTAAATGAAGGCAAATTTCCAAAGATATGGAAAACTGCGCATGTAACTCCTTTGCATAAGAAGGCTGCAAAAGAGAAGTGTGATAATTATCGACCGATTTCATTGCTTAGTTGCGTTGGTAAAGTCTTAGAGAGATGTATTCACAAACATGTATTTATTTTTTTATCATCTAATCAACTTACTTCATCTTCTCAGTCTGGATTTATCCCTAGAGACTCTACCGTCAATCAGCTGCTCTGTATATATAATGATCTGTGTTCCTCTTTTGATAATGGTACAACAACGCAAGCCGTTTTCCTTGACATTTCCAAAGCTTTTGATCGTGTCAGCCACAAAGGTCTCCTGCATAAAATGAAAGCCATTGGCATACGAGGTAAATTACATGAATGGTTTACTGACTATTTATTAAATCGTACTCAAGCAGTTACCATAAAAGGCGAAAAATCTATATATAAGAGAATTCCTTCTGGTGTCCCACAAGGTTCAGTACTAGGCCCGCTCCTGTTTCTTGTATATATCAATGATATTGTAAATGAAATCCAATCCAACATAAAACTTTTTGCTGATGACACGAGCATGTATTTATTACTCGATAATCCCAATCTCTGCGCTGAAATACTTAATGCTGACTTGGAAAAGATAAACTCATGGGCCAAAACTTGGAAAGTAAAATTTAATGTCGAGAAAACAGAATTGTTGAATTTCACTCGCAATAGGAATGTGATATTGCCTCTTACATTTGGTTCTACAATTCTACAAGGTACTAACAAGCATAAACACCTAGGTATCATTCTTCAAGATGATTGCAAATGGGATGAGCACATAAAACATATAATGACCACTGTTACAATGTTAATTTCATGTCTAAAAATCTATAAATATAAGTTAAGTAGAAAAGCTCTCGAAATCTTATACAAATCCTTTATATTGCCACACTTCGATTATGCCGACATTGTCTGGGATAATTGTACTGAGACGCAATCGCAGCATCTGGAAAATTTGCACCTGGAAGCTCTAAGAATCATTACAGGCACTGTTCGTGGAACAAACCATCAAAATTTATACAAAGAGTCTGGTTTCTGCCCATTAAAGGAAAGAAGAAAACGGCATAAACTAATACAGTACTATAAAATGATTAATGGCCTAAGCCCCAATTATTTAGTACATCTTATTCCTTCTCTAGTCTCGGACAGAAACCCTCACCACAGGTGAAGGCCTCTAGAACGCACAGTAATGAAATGTAAGACAGAGCTATATAAAAAATCGTTCGTCCCATCCGCAACTCAATTATGGAATGCACTACCTGACTACATTAAAACTAGCAACTCCTTGAGCCAACTGAAACGATATCTGTCTATTGATGACGCTATAGTTCCACCATACTACTATTTTGGTAAAAGAAGAGAACAAGTAATTCACTGCCGGCTCCGTTTAGGTATGAGTGATCTAAAGAACGATATGGTTAACCGACATCTGGATAATAATCCTTCTTGTAGCTGTGGCAATGGGAGAGAAACAGCAGAACACTATTTGTTATTCTGTCCCCTATTCAATATAGTTCGTGAAAATACAATTTTGACTCTTCCACAGAATTATACCCAATTACGTTTTCTTTTAGAAGATAGCCGTGATCTTCAACCTGATGTGAATTCATTAATATTTGGAAAAGTACACCAGTTTATCTCCGAATCGAACCGATTTCAACCCTGACTTTCTCATTTAAAAAAAAAAAAAAAAAAATCATTTTTGCCTTCTTCATATTTTACTTTCTGTAACTTTATAGTTTGGCTCTTATTTATTCATTATGATCCATTTCTTTACTCTTGCAATAAGAGGCTGACTGACAAGTCGATTGGCCCAAGACGTAGTTTACTGGATAGATAGTTTGTTTACTTACTGATTAGCCAGCGTCATCGCTAAAATTAGTAAATCTTTTTTCTGTTTAAGCGATCGATGTCATAGTGTCTTCGAATGGGAAGAAAAACAATAACAGGAAATGGAAAAAAATGAAAAGGGGAAAAGAAAAGAGGGGAAAAAAGGGAAAAAAAGTTAATCAAATTGAACAACTGTACTTCAACACAATACTTATGGAAAAGATGGTTTCTATCCTAAACTACTTTACGTTATTGTATAAGTTTCTCTCGAGTTTGTGAAGTGTTCACATATTCTTGGTGATGACGTGATTGCTGTTTTCACTCCCTTCCTCCATGTTATTCATTTTATTTTTCAGCTACTGTGTCTCTTTTTTCGGCTCTTTTTTGTTTTTTTTTTGTCTGTTTGTTTTTGTTTTTCTTTTTCAATGTTTCCTTATAAAAAAAAAATCGCAAGCACGAAGTGAACTGTTTATTATATTGTGAATGTATTTAACCGCCAATATATTGTGAATGTCAATTTGAGCACAGTATAAGCCTAGGGCTTGTTGTTGCTCATTCGTCCTGTCAATTATGAAGGTATTCTGTTCATTTGTTTCCGAAAATAAAAGTTATTTAAACCAAGAATTCCAGCCATGAAACGTAGAACTCAAAGTTACATTCAGGTAAAAAGGTAAAAACAATTCTGCCGTTATAAATTACAACACACAACAGTGCCTCTCAGTTTACTGACTATTCTCCCCACATATTCAACCGCCCCCCCCCCCCCCCCCACTACCACCACCACTCCTTTCTCCGTCCCCCTCTCCCCCCCCCCCACCCCCGCCCCTTCCCCGTCGTCACTTTCTATTCACCTCCAAACCAGCCACCACCACCCTCACCCCCCCCCCCCCACTGTCTTCCCCTTCGTTGCTGTAGCACCCCTCCCCTCCTTTCTCCCCCCCCCCCCCCCCCCCCCCCCCCCTTTGTCAGTCTAGTACAATGAGTTGTGTTCAGTGGTAGCGGTGTGGGCGGGGCAGGGCAGGGGTGTGTTTCAAAGGGGGACTAACAGAACTCTGATTGTTAGCCCATGTCCCCACTCTGTCACGGCTGATGACAAGTGCCCGCTCTCACGGCTGATGACAAGTGCCCGCTCTTTGTCTTCTGGCTGCCCTGTGGCCACACGGCGAGAGGAACACAACACAATTGTGCATAGACCTACTGCTCGAAGATGAAACGGGGACTCACATCAACAACTTTGGTCTAACTGATGGGGGGGGGGGGGGGGGGGGGGGGGGGGGCGGCTGGGGGGTGGAAGTGGGGGAGGGAGGGGAGATTGGGAGGAAAGATCCGTCCCCTTGGTCATCGTTAGCGTCTTGGAGCTCAGTGCGCTGTTACCTCCCTCCCTTCCCCTCCCTCCCTCGTCCCTCGCCCTCTTCCCCTCACGCACACACCCTGGCCACACGCCACAATTGGGATTTGGCACTAAAACACTCTACAGCCCATGCCACTAACACACTCTACAGCCCATGTCACTAAAACACTCTACAACCCATGTCACTAAAACACTCTACAGCCCATGTCACTAAAACACTCTACAGCCCATGTCACTAAAACACTTTACAGCCCATGCCACTAAAACACTCTACAGCCCATGCCACTAAAACACTCTACAGCCATGTCACTAAAACATTCTCAGCCCATGCCCACTAAACACTATACAGCCCATGCCACTATAAACACTCTACAGCCATGTCAGTGTTTGAGACTACCTTAACTCACACGCCACAATGGATTTGCACTAAACACTCTAAGCCATGTCACTAAAACACTCTACAGCCCATGTCACTAAAACACTTACAGCCCATGTCACTAACACTCTACAGCCATGTCAGCGTTTTGAGACCTACCTTAACTCACACGCCACAATTGGGATCTGGCACTAAAACACTCTACAGCCCATGCCACTAACACACTCTACAGCCCATGTC
>JAMYXO010000416.1:0-25000 GCA_033310375.1 Conus canariensis | reverse complement strand
AGCAACGTGATATCCTACCACACGATCTTCAGAGATTTCTTAACTATCTCTTGGCTGGCCAAACACAAGATCACACTTCGAAAGTACAAAGATTCGTTACTTCACTTGGCCAGGACATCATCACAACCGTCAACAGACTCTGTCAATTGCTGTCTTATGTGACTTTTCCAGGTTTTCCTGATATCTTTGACGTCTTTACTCTGCCATGCTGCAGGATCTCTGACATACTTCTTACGACAGGAATGGTGATACTGTGCTTCACAGACAAATATGTCAAATCCTCTGATTCTGCACAATAGTTTCTCGTCATTTTTGTGCTCAGCAACTTCAAGAACTGTGCTCCATCCTTCACGTTCAAACTCGGATGTAGGTTCAGTTGTCCAAGCATTCTGTGATTGTTTTGTTTTCAACCCCTCTTTGTTACAAAATACGCAGTCTGGTTTGAAAATAATTGTTTCCACTGAGCCAGAAGAACGCCCAGACTGTCTTTGCTCTAGAGTTATTGTTTGTGATTCTGAAGATGATTCCAATCTATCAAGGTTTTTAGTGAACCTTTGGTAACAGTCACGATGGTAGCCGTATTCTGGTCGTAAATCATCTGGAACGCAGTTGCAAGCCTCTTCCATCCAATATGGAGAATCCAGTTGGCTGCAATAGTCTTTTCTTGCAAACGCCTTGAAGTTTTATCAGTCTATTCTGAGGTCCTTTGCAGTTAGAGAGGTGAACAAATGATCTCTTGTTAGAATCGCTGAAATGAATGACACACACTTCACCAACAGGGCTGTCTTCATGTTTTCGCTTTCTTGCCGCCATGTTCAGTTGATCATTACACCAGAGGATTCATTCACTTCCACGCAAAAAAACAACCAAACACACTCAACAAAGAACAGTAGTAATACAAATCAAACCGTTTTTTGGTTAAGATGCAAATGCATGTGATTTCCAAGTAGTAGTGTTATTATTATACATGCACATATGAAATGTCAAAAATTCGTTATTTATTAAAGATAATCACAACATCTAGAACTGCAAATTGTATCATATTACTGTTGTATTTCACTACAATATATTCATTTTATTTTACAGCGATGCTTGTTGCAAATAACAACAATTTTGTTCTGTTTAGAGCGTGTTGTGTCGTTTTTGTCGAAATCGCAGATTTAGGGGGTATAGGAGATATATTTAATTTTGTACCTATAAAGAACGGAACTAGGAAGCCCTAATTGGTCCTGAATGACCCAAAGGCATTGTTGTGTATGAAAACAACCCCCAAAAGCCCTGCTTTCTATTATTTTCAGTGTATCACAGATGACTTACAGTCCGTATTGTTAAAATGACGGTTTCAGTAGATAGCGCACACCTGAAGCCAAGATATTCTATACTGGACTACACAAAAGGCTTTTTTAAGACGGCAAGTGATTGATTTAGTGACAAAAGTAACAGAAATGTGAATTTCTGGTCATTCACATGAGCTACATTTGACTTAAATTGATGATTGTTGTCAGCATAAAAGGGGGATACCCTTAAATCAAGGGCCATAACTCATAGTCAAAATGAGTTATTTTCTTGGGAACAACCAGAAACGTGTTCAGTGGTCCCTAAGGTACATTGTCGATCCACTTAGGTAAAGTCCTGGGGGGGGGGGGGGGTGCATGGTGACCATGGTTTGCTTGGCAACTAATTGTAACTGCATGAGGTTAATGTTCTGGTACAATGCATGTTTTCTCTGAATGACATCTTGTTAGGGTATTTTGGTTCGCCATTGCTTATCTGCAAGAGAAACATTTGTGAGCTGAAGTGACCAAACAGAAATAGGCTGTGTCAGAGTGAGGGAGCTTGTGAGACATGGAGATTCCCCCATGGCAGATTTCATTGGAGAACAACAGTAAAGTTTATTTTATGAAGAATTTGATTATTTGAAAACCGAGTTTAGGAAAGAAAATATATTTCTAATCATGCAGATGCATGCGCATTTATTTGAATTAGATAGTTTAATGGTCAGAACATTCGATTGCAGTGCTAATAGTTGTGAGTGTGAAACAGTTGTGGGGTCAGATTTTGAGATGCTTGAAAGCCTGTGTGTGCACCCAGCATCTGATAGAGGTCAGGGAAGGGTAGAATGGTGACAGGAGAAGACTAAGCTCCACCCCCTGTGGTGTGGTGCTTTAGATGCACTGACCCTATCACAGTTCACTGTAGTGTGGTGCTTTAGATGCCCTGACCTATCACAGTTCACTGTAATGTGGTGCTTTAGATGCCCTGACCTATCACAGTTCACTGTGGTATGGTGCTTTAGATGCCCTGACCTTATCACAGTTCACAGCTCCAACAGGTGTTAGGCCATGCCCTTTGATGACCTAAAACAGTGACACATTACCAGCTGACGTTTCACGACTACACAATAGTCTATCAGAACTATGCCTTTTTCATAAAATATGAAATGGACAAGATAATTAATTTTTGTCAAAAGAAGAAAAGGGTTACAATCCAATAGAATAATCAGAGGAACAAAGATGATTTGATTTTTGTCAAAAGAAGAAAAGGGTTATGATCCAATAGAATAATCAGAGGAACAAAGATGATTTGATTTTGCAAAAAAAATAGTTATTATATAAGTTTTTCAAAGAATAATCAGATAGAGGAACAAAGATGATTTGATTTTTGTCAAAAGAAGAAAAGGGTTATAATCCAATAGAATAATCAGAGGAACAAAGGTTTGATGGAAAGGTGAAAGGTTATACTCATAATCACTCACGAGGCATTACCTTGTCCCGAATGGAATAGGTAATCCATGTAATCAGGATCATAGAGACTGGATTGTCAATGAGAAGAAGGTATAACCTAATAATAGAGGTAGACGTTACGGCAGTAAGACTGACCTGTACTCGCGTCTGACTGCAGTAGAACTAGGACCTGTACCGCTTGGGGTGTGGACTGGCAGTAGAGACTGGACTGTACCGGGACGGAGTAGGGGTGTACGCTGTGGACTGGCAGTAGAGACTGGACTGTACAAGCTGGGTGGACTGGCAGTAGAGACTGGACTGTACCGCTGGGTGGACTGGCAGTAGAGACTGGACTGTACCGCTGGGTGGACTGGCAGTAGAGACTGGACTGTACCGCTGGGTGGACTGGCAGTAGAGACTGGACTGTACCGTCTGGGGTGGACTGGCAGTAGAGACTGGACTGTACCTGAACGTGGGATGGCAGTAGAGACTGGACTGTACCATGTACTGCTGGGTGGACTGGCAGTAGAGACTGGAGTACATGCGTGGGTGGCAGAGACTGACTGTACCATGTACTGCTGGGTGGACAGGCAGTAGAGACTGGACTGTACCATGCACTGTGGGGACTGGTAGTAGAGACTGGACTGTACCACTGGGTGGACTGGCAGTAGAGACTGGACTGTACCATGTACTGCTGGGTGGACAGGCAGCAGGAGACTGGACTGTACCATGTACTGCTTGGTGGACTGGCAGTAGAGACTGGACTGTACCATGTACTGCTGGGTGGACTGGCGGTAGAGACTGGACTGTACCATGTACTGCTGGGTGGACAGGCAGTAGAGACTGGACTGTACTGCTGGGTGGACTGGTGGTAGAGACTGGACTGTACCCTCTACCACTGGGTGGACTGGCTAGTAGAGACTGGACTGTACCGCTGGGTGGACTGGCAGTAGAGATGGACTGTACCATGTACTGCTTGGTGGACTGGCAGTATAGACTGGACTGTACCATGAACCGCTGGGTGGTGTAGAGACTGGACTGTACCATGTACTGCTGGGTGGACAGTAGAGACGACTGTACAGATGCGGTGGAAGCAGTGAGACTGGACTGTACTATGTACCGCTGGGTGGACAGGCAGTAGAGACTGGACTGTACCATGTACCTCTTGGTGGACTGGCAGTAGAGACTGGACTGTACCATGTACTGCTGGGTGGACAGGCAGTAGACACTGGACTGTACCATGTACTACTGTGTTGATTGACAGTAGACACTGGAGTGTACCATGTACTGCTGGGTGGAGTGGCAGTAGACACTGGACTGTACCATGTACTGCTGGGTGGACTGGTAGTAGAGACTGGGCTGTACCATGTACTGATGGGTGGACTAGCAGTAGAGACTGGACTGTACCATGTCCTGCTGGGTGGACAGGCAGTAGACTGTACTGTACCATGTACTGCTGGGTGGCGGTAGAGACTGGACTGTACCATGTACTGCTGGGTGGACTGGCAGTAGAGACTGGACTGTACCATGTACTGCTGGGTGGACTGGCAGTAGAGACTGGACTGTACAATGTACTGCTGGATGGCAGTAGAGACTGGACTGTACCATGTACTGCTGGGGGGACAGGCAGTAGAGATTGGACTGTACATGTACTGCTGGGGGGACTGGAAGTAGAGACTGGACTGTACCATGAACCGCTGGGTGGACTGGCATAGAGACTGGACTGTACCATGTACTGCTCGGTGGCAGCAGAGACTGGACTGTAGCATGTACTGCTTGGTGGACTGGCAGTAGAGACTGGACTGTACCATGTACTGCTGGGTGGCAGTAGAGACTGGACGTACCATGTACCGCTGGGTGGACTAGCAGTAGAGACTGGACTGTACCATGTACTGCTGGGTGGACTGGCAGTAGAGACTGGACTGTACCATGTACTGCTGAGTGGACTGGCAGTAGAGACTGGACTGTACAATGTACTGCTGGGTGGCAGTAGAGACTGGACTGTACCATGTACTGCTGGGGGGACAGGCAGTAGAGATTGGACTGTACATGTACTGCTGGGGGGACTGGAAGTAGAGACTGGACTATACCATGCACTGCTCTGTGGCAGTAGAGACTGTACCGTGTATTGCTGGGTGGACTGGCAGTAGAGACTGCATTGTACCATGTACTGCTGGGTGGACTGGCAGTGGAGACTGGACCGTACCATGTCCTGCTGGGTGGACTGGCAGTAGAGACTAGACTGCACCATGCCTTGCTGGGTGGCAGTAGAGACAGGACTGTACCATGTACTGCTGGGTGGCAGTAAAGACTAGACTGTACCATGTACTGCTGGGTGGACTGGCAGTAGAGACTGGACTGTACCATGTACTGCTGAGTGGCAGTAGAGATTGGACTGTACCATGTACTGCTGGAAGTAGAGACTGGACTGTACCACTGAGTGGACTGGCAGTAGAGAATGGACTGTACCATGTACTGCTGGGTGGACTAGCGGTAGAGACTGGACTGTACCCTCTACCGCTGGGTGCACTGGCGGTAGAGACTGGACTGTACCATGTATTGCTGGGTAGACTGGCAGTAGAGACTGGTCTGTACCATGTACCGCAGGGTGGACTGACAGTAGAGACTGGAATGTACCATGTACTGCTGGGTGGACAGGCAGTAGAGACTGGACTGTACCATGTACTTCTGGGTGGACTGGCAGTAGTGACTGGACTCTACATGTACTGCTTGGTGGACTGGTGGTAGAGACTGGACTGTACCATGTACTGCTGGATGACAGTAGAGACTGGACTGTACCGTGTACCGCTGGGTGGACTGGCAGTAGAGACTGGACTGTACCGTGTACTGCTTGGTGGACTGTCAGTAGAGATGGACTGTACCATATACCACAGGGTGGACTGACAGTAGAGACTGGACTGTACCATGTACTGCTGGTTGGCAGTAGAGACTGGACTGTACCATGTACTGCTGGGTGGACAGGCAGTAGAGACTGGACTGTACCATGCACTGCTGGGATTACTGTCAGTAGAGACTGGACTGTACCATGTACTGCTGGGTGGACTGGCAGAAAACCGGACTGTACCATGTATGCTGGGTGGCAGTAGAGACTGGGCTGTTCCATGTACTGCTGGGGGACTGGCAGTAGACTGGACTGTACCATGTACTGCTGGGTGCCAGTAAAGACTGGACTGTACCAAGCGCTGCTGGGTAGACTGGCAGTAGAGACTGAACTGTACCGGTGGTTGGACTAGCAGTAGACCGGACTGTACCATGTACTGCTGGGTGGCAGTAGAGACTGGACTGTACCGCTGGGTGGACAGGCAGTAGAGACTGGACTCTTCCATGTACTGATGAGTGGACTGGCAGTAGAGACTCGACTGTACTATGTCCTGCTAGGTGAACATGCAGTAGAGACTGGACTGTACCATGTACTTCTGGGTGGACAGGCAGTAGAGACTGGACTGTACCATGTACTGCTAGGTGGACAGGCAGTAGAGACTGGAATGTACCATGTACTGCTAGGTGGACAGGCAGTAGAGACTGGACTGTACCATGTACTGCTACGCGGACAGGCAGTAGAGAGTGGACTGTACCATGTACTGCAGGTTGGACTGGCAGTAGAGAGTGGACTGTACCATGTACTGCTGGGTGGACAGGCAGTATAGACTGGACTGTACCATGCACTGCTGGTTGGACAGGCAGTAGAGAGTGGACTGTACCATGAAGTGCTGGGTGGCAGTAGAGACTGGACTGGACCATGTACTGCTGGGTGGACTGGCAGTAGAGACTGGACTGTACCATGTACTGCTGGCTGGCAGTAGAGATTGATCTGTACCATGTACTGCTGGGGGGACAGGCAGTAGAGACTGGACTGTACCATGTACTGCTGGGGGGACAGGCAGCAGAGAGTCGACTGTACCATGTACTGTTGGGTGGACTGGCAGTATAGACTGGACTGTACCATGCACTGCTGGATGGACTGGCAGTAGAGACTGAACTGTACCGGTGGTTGGACTGGCAGTAGACCGGACTGTACCATGTACAGCTGGGTGGCAGTAGAGACTGGACTGTACCGCTGGGTGGACAGGGAGTAGAGACTGGACTGTTCCATGTACTGCTGGGTGGACAGCAGTAGAGACTGGACTGTACCACGTACTGCTAGGTGGACAGGCAGTTGAGAATGGACTGTACCATGTACTTCTGGGTGGACAGGCGGTAGAGACTGGACTGTACCATGTATGCTAGGTGGACAGGCAGTAGAGACTGGAATGTACCATGTACTGCTAGGTGGAGAGGCAGTAGAGAGTGAACTGTACCATTTACTGCTAGGTGGTCAGGCTGTAGAGAGTGGACTGTACCATGTACTGCAGGGTGGACTGGCAGTAGAGAGTGGACTGTACCATGTACTGCTGGGTGGACAGGCAGTAGAGACTGGACTGTACCATGTACTGCTGGGTGGACTGGCAGTAGAGATTAGACTGTACCTTGTACTGCTGGGTGGACAGGCAGTAGAGACTGGATTGTACCATGTACTGCCGGGTGGACTGGCAGTAGAGAGTGGACTGTACCATGTACTGCTGGGTGGCAGTAGAGACTGGATTGTATCCTGTACGGCTGGGTCGACTGGCAGTAGAGACTGGACTGTATCCTGTACTGCTGGAGGCAGTAGAGACTGGAATGTACCATGTACTGCTGGGTGGCAGTAGAGACTGGACTGTACCATGTACTGCTGGGTGGACTGTCAGTAGAGACTGAACTGTACCGCTGGTTGGACTGGCAATAGACGGACTGTACCATGTACTGCTGGGTGGCAGTAGAGACTAGACTGTACCGCTGGGTGGACTGGCAGTAGAGACTGGACTCTACCATGTACTGCCGGGTGGACAGGCAGTAGAGACTGGTCTGTACCATGTCCCGCTGGGTGGACTGGCAGTAGAGACTGGACTGTACCATGTACTTCTGGGTGGACTGGCAGTAGAGACTGGACTTACCATGTACTGCTGGTTGGCAGTAGAGACTGGACTTACCATGTACTGCTGGAGGGACTGGCTGTAGAGACTGGACTGTACATGTACTGCTGGGAGGACTGGCAGTAGAGACTGGACTGTACCATGTACTACTGGGGGGACAGCAGTAGAGACTAGACTGTACCATGCACTGCTGGGTGGACAGGCAGTAGAGAGTGGACTGTACTATGTACTGCTGGGTGGACAGGCAGTAGAGACTGGACTTTACCATGTTCTGCTGGGGGGACAGGCAGTAGAGACTGGACTGTACCATGTACTGCTGGGTGGCAGTAGAGATTGGACTGTACTATGTACTGCTGGGGGGACAGGCAGCAGAGACTCGACTGTACCATGTACTACTGGGGGGGACAGACAGTAGAGACTGGATTGTACCATGTACTGCTTGGTAGACAGGCAGTAGAGACTGGACTGTACCATGTATTGCTGGGTGGTCTGGCAGTATAGACTGGACTGTACTATGTACCGCTGATGGGGACAGGCAGTAGAGACTGGACTGTACCATGTACCTCTTGGTGGACTGGCAGAAGAGACTGGACTGTACCATGTACTGCTGGGTGGACAGGCAGTAGACACTGGACTGTACCATGTACTACTGTGTTGATTGACAGTAGACACTGGAGTGTACCATGTACTACTGGGTGGAGTGGCAGTAGACACTGGACTGTACCATGTACTGCTGGGTGGACTGGTTAGTAGAGACTGGGCTGTACCATGTACTGTGGGGGGACTAGCAGTAGAGACTGGACTGTACCATGTCCTGCTGGGTGGACAGGCAGTAGACTGTACTGTACCATGTTCTGTTGGGTGGCGGTAGAGACTGGACTGTACCATGTACTGCTGGGTGGACTGGCAGTAGAGACTGGACTGTACATTGTACTGCTGGGTGGACAGGTAGTAGAGACTGGACTGTACCATGTACTGCCGGGTGGACTGGCAGTAGAGAGTGGACTGTACCATATACTGCTGGGTGGCAGTAGAGACTGGACTGTACCCTGTACTGCTGGGTCGTCTGGCAGTAGAGACTGGACTGTATCCTGTACTGCTGGGGGCAGTAGAGACTGGAATGAACCATGTACTGCTGGGTGGCAGTAGAGACTGTACTGTACCATGTACTGCTGGGTGGACTGGCAGTTGAGACTGAACTGTACTGCTGGTTGGACTGGCAGTAGACCGGACTGTACCATGTACTGCTGGGTGGCAGTAGAGACTAGACTGTACCGCTGGGTGGACCGGTAGTAGAGAATGGACTGTACCTTGTACTGCTGGGTGGACAGGCAGTAGAGGACTGGTCTGTACCATGTACTTCAGGGTGGACTGGCAGTAGAGACTGGACTTACCATGTACTGCTGGGTGGCAGTAGAGACTGGACTGTAGCATGTACTGCTGGAGTGACTGGCAGTAGAGACTGGAATGTACATTGTACTACTGGGTGGACAGGCAGTAGAGACTGGACTGTACAATGTACTGCCGGGAGGACTGGCAGTAGAGAGTGGACTGTACCATGTACTGCTGGGTGGCAGTAGAGACTGGACTGTACCCTGTACTGCTGGGTGTACTGGCAGTAGAGACTGGACTGTATCCTGTACTGCTGGGTGGCAGTAGAGACTGGAATGTACCATGTACTGCTGGATGGCAGTAGAGACTGGACTATACCATGTACTGCTGGGTGGACTGGCAGTAGAGACTGAACTGTACTGCTGGTTGGACTGGCAGTAGACCGGACTGTACCATGTACTGCTGGGTGGCAGTTGAGACTAGACTGTACCGCTGGGGGGACCGGCAGTAGAGACTGGACTGTACCATGTACTGTTGTGTCTGTAGTGTGCAGTGCCTGTGGTTGGTAGGCTGCAGTCGCATCATGCTGTGTCTGTAGTGTGCGGTGCCTGTGGTTGGTGGGTTGGAGTGGCATCATGCTGTGACTGTAATGTGCAGTGCTTGTGTCTGTAGTGTGCAGTTCCTGTGTCTGTAGTGTGTAGTGCGTGTGGTTGGTTGGCTGGAGTGGAATCATGCTGTGTCTGTAGTGTGCAGTGCCTGTGCTTGGTGGGCTGGAGTCGCATCATGCTGTATCTGTAGTGTGCAGTGCCTGTGGTTGGTGGGCTGGATTCGCATCATGCTATGTCTGTAGTGTGCAGTGCCTGTGGTTGGTGGGTTGGAGTGGCATCATGCCATGTCTGTAGTGTGCAGTGCCTGTGGTTGGTGGGTTGGAGTCGCATCATGCTGTGTCTGTAGTGTGCAGTGCCTGTGGTTGGTGGGATGGAATCGCATCATGCTGTGTCTGTAGTGTGCAGTGCCTGTGGTTGGTGGGTTGATGTCGTATCATGATGTGTCTGTAGTGTTCAGTGCCTGTGGTGGATGGGTTGGTGTAGTATCATGCTGTGTCTGTAGTGTGCAGTGCCTGTGTTTTGTGGGTTGGAGTCGCATCATGCCATGTCTGTAGTGTGCAGTGCCTGTTGTTGGTGGGCTGCAGTCGCATCATGCCATGTATGTAGTGTGCAGTGCCTGTGGTTGGTGGGTTGGAGTGACATCATGCCATGTCTGTCGGGTGCGGTGCCTGTGGTTGGTGGTCTGGAGTGGCATCATGCTGTGTCTGTAGTGTGCAGTGCCTGTGGTAGGTGGGTTGGAGTGGCATCATGCTGTGTCTGTAGTGTGCAGTGCCTGTGGTTGGTGGGCTGGAGTGGCATCATGCTGTGTCTGTAGTGTGCAGTGCCTGTGGTTGGTGGGCTGGAGTCGTATCATGCTGTGTCTATAGTGTGCAGTGCCTGTGGTTGGTGGGTTGGAGTCGCATCATGCTGTGTCTGTAGTGTGCATGTGCCTGTGTCTGTAGTGTGCAGTGCCTGTGGTTGGTGGGTTGGAGTCGCATCATGCTTTGTCTGTAGTGTGCGGTGCCTGTGGTTGGTGGGCTGGAGTCGCATCATGCTATGTCTGTAGTGTGCAGTACCTGTGGTTGGTGGGCTGTAGTGGCATCATGCTGTGTCTGTAGTGTGCAGTGCCTGTGTCTGTAGTGTGCAGTGCCTGTGTCTGTAGTGTGCAGTGTCTCTGGTTGGTGGGCTGGAGTCACATCATGCCATGTCTGTTGTGTGCAGTGCCTATGGTTGGTGGGCTGGAGTGGCATCATGCTGTGTCTGTAGTGTACAGTGCCTGTTGTGGGTGGGCTGGAGTGGCATCATGCCGTGTCTGTAGTGTGCAGTGCCTGTGGTTGGTCGGCTGGAGTCACATCATGCTGTGTCTGTAGTGTGCAGTGCCTGTTGTTGGTGGGTTGGAGTCGCATCATGCTGTGTCTGTAGTGTGCAGTGCCTGTGTCTGTAGTGTGCAGTGCCTGTGTCTGTAGTGTGCAGTGCCTGTGGTTGGTGCGCTGGAGTGGCATCATGCTGTGTCTGTAGTGTGCAGTGCCTGTGGTTGGTGGGCTGGAGTGGCATCATGCTTTGTCTGTAGTGTGCAGTGCCTGTGTCTGTAGTGTGCAGTGCCTGTGTTTTGGTGGGTTGGAGTCGCATCATGCTGTGCATGTAGTGTGCCGTGCCTGTGTATGGTGGGTTTGAGTCGCATCATGCTGTGTCTGTAGTGTGCAGTGCCTGTAGTTGGTGGGTTGGAGTGGCATCATGCCATGTCTGTAGTGTGCAGTGCCTGTGGTTGGTTGGTTGGAGTCGCATCATGCTGTGTCAGTAGTGTGCGGTGCCTGTGGTTGGTGGGCTGGAGTGGAATCATGCTGTGTCTGTAGTGTGCAATGCCTGTGTCTATAGTGTGCGGTGCCTGTGGTTGGTGGGCTGGAGTGGCATCATGCCATGTCTGTAGTGTGTAGTGCCTTTGGTTGGTGGGTTGGAGTCGCATGATGCTGTGTCTGTAGTGTGCAGTGCCTGTGGTTGGTGGGTTGGAGTCGCATCATGCTGTGTATGTAGTGTGCAGTGCCTGTGGTTGATGGATTGGAGTCGTATCATGCCATGTCTGTAGTGTGCAGTGCCTGTGGTTGGTGGGCTGGAGTGGCATCATGTGGTGTGTGTAGTGTGCAGTGCCTGTGGTTGTTGGACTGGAGTGGCATTATGCTGTTTCTGTAGTGTGCAGTGCCTGTGGTTGGTGGGCTGGAGAGAAATCATTCTGTGTCTGTAGTGTGTAGTGCCTGTGGTTGTGGGGCTGGAGTCGCATCATGCTGTGTATGTAGTGTGCAGTGCCTGTGGTTGGTGGTTGGAGTCGCATCATGCTGTGTCTGTAGTGTGCAGTGCCTGTGTCTGTAGTGTGCAGTGCCTGTGGTTGGTGGTTGGAGCGGCATCATGCCATGTCTGTAGTGTACTGTGCCTGTGGTTGGTGGGTTGGAATCGCATCATGCTGTGTCTGTAGTGTGCAGTGCCTGTGGTTGGTGGGCTCGAGTCGGATAATGTTGTGTCTGTAGTGTGCAGTGCCTGTGTGTTGGTGGCTGGAGTCACATCATGCTGTGTCTGTAGTGTGCAGTGCCTGTGTCTGTAGTTGTGCATGCCTGTGTCTGTAGTGTGCAGTGCCTGTGGTTGGTGGTCTGGAGTGGCATCATGCCATGTCTGTAGTGTGCAGTGCCTGTGGTTGGTGGCCTGGAGTGGCATCATGCTGTTGTCTGTAGTGTGCAGTGCCTGTGGTTGGTGGGCTGGAGTGGAAACATGCCATGTCTGTAGTGTGCAGTGCCTGTGGTTGGTGGGCTGGAGTGCATCATGCTGTGTCTGTAGTGTGCAGTGCCTGTGGGTGGTGGGTTGGAGTTGTATCATGCTGTGTCTGTAGTGTGCAGTGCCTGTGGTTTGTGGGCTGGAGTGGCACATGCCATGTCTGTAGTGTGCAGTGCCTGTGCTTGGTGGGCTGGAGTGGCACATGCCATATCGTAGTGTGCAGTGCCTGTGGTTGGTGGGTTGGAGTCTCATCATGCCATTATCTGTAGTGTGCAGTGCCTGTGGTTGGTGGGTTGGAGTCACATCATGCTATGTCTGGAGTGTGTGTGAGCCTGTGGTTGGTGGGTGTTGGTAGTCGCATCATGCTGTGCCTGTAGTGTGCAGTGCCTGTGGTTGGTGGGTTGGATGGGTGAGGGCATCATGCTGTGTTGTAGTGTGCAGTGCCTGTGGTTGATGGTTGGAGTCGTATCATGCATGTCTGTAGTGTGCAGTGCCTGTGGTTTGGTGGCTGGAGTGGCATCATGCTGTGCTGTAGTGTGCAGTGCCTGTGGTTGTGGGTTGGAGTCGCATCATGCCTGTCTGTAGTGTGCAGTGCCTGTGGTTGGTGGGTTGGAGTCACATCATGCTGTGTCTGTAGTGTGCAGTGCCTGTGGTTGGTGGGTTGGAGTCGCCATCATGATGTGTCTTGTAGTGTGCAGCATGGGCTGTGTGTGCAGTGTGTGTTGTGAGGTGCATCATGCTGTGTCTGCATGTTTGTGCGTGCCTGTGGTTGGTGGGTTGGAGTGCATCATGCTGTGTCTGTAGTGTGCAGTGCCTGTGGTTGGTGGGCTGGAGTCGCATCATGCCATGTCTGTAGTGTGCAGTGCCTGTGGTTGGTGGGTTGGAGTCGCATCATGCTGTGTCTGTAGTGTGCAGTGCCTGTGGTCGATGGGTGGAGTTGCATCATGCCATGTCTGTCGTGTGTGCAGTGCCTGTGGTTGGTGGGCTGGAGTGGCATCATGTTGTGTCTGTAGTGTTCAGTGCCTGTGGTTGGTGGACTGGAGTGACATATGCTGTTTCTGTAGTGTGCAGTGCCTGTGGTTGGTGGACTGGATGAGGCATCATGCTGTGTGTAGTGTGCAGTGCCTGTGGTTGATGGGTTGGAGTCCATCATGCTGTGTTAGTGGTGCAGTGCCTGTGTTGGTGGGTGGAGTACATCATGTGTGTTTTTTTTTTTTTTTTTTTTTTTTTTTTTTTTTTTTTTTTTTTTTTTTTTTTTTTTTTTTTTTTTTTTTTTTTTTTTTTTTTTTTTTTTTTTTTTTTTTTTTTTTTTTTTTTTTTTTTTTTTTTTTTTTTTTTTTTTTTTTTTTTTTTTTTTTTTTTTTTTTTTTTTTTTTTTTTTTTTTTTTTTTTTAAAAAAAAAAAAAAAAAAAAAAAAAAAAAAAAAAAAAAAAAAAAAAAAAAAAAAAAAAAAAAAAAAAAGTGTGCAGTGCCTGTATGGTGGGTTGGAGTGTGCATCATGCCTGATCTGTAGTTTTGCAGTGCCTGTGGTTCGTTGGTTGGAGTCGCATCATGCTGTGTCTGTAGTGTGCGTGCCTGTGGTTGGTGGGCTGGAGTGGCATCATGCATGTCTGTAGTGTGCAGTGCCTGTGGTTGGTGGGCTGGAGTCGCATCATGCCATGTCTGTAGTGTGCAGTGCCTGTGGTTGGTGGGTTGGAGTCGCATCATGCTGTGTCTGTAGTGTGCAGTGCCTGTGGTCGATGGGTTGGAGTTGCATCATGCCATGTCTGTCGTGTGCAGTGCCTGTGGTTGGTGGGCTGGAGTGGCATCATGTTGTGTCTGTAGTGTTCAGTGCCTGTGGTTGGTGGACTGGAGTGACATTATGCTGTTTCTGTAGTGTGCAGTGCCTGTGGTTGGTGGACTGGAGAGGCATCATGCTGTGTCTGTAGTGTGCAGTGCCTGTGGTTATGGTGCTGGAGTCTTATCATGCTGTGTATGTGGTGTGCAGTGCCTGTTGTTGGTGGGTTGGAGTTGCATCATGCTGTGTCTGTAGTGTGCAGTGCCTGTGTCTGTAGTGTGCAGTGCCTGTGGTTGGTGGGTTCGAGTGGCATCATGCTGTGTCAGTAGTGTACTGTGCCTGTGGTTGGTGGGTTGGAGTCGCATTATGCTGTGTCTGTAGTGTGCAGTGCCTGTGGTTGGTGGGCTGGAGTCGCATCATGCTGTGTCTGTAGTGTGCAGTGCCTGTGGTTGGTGGGCTGGAGTCGCATCATGCTGTTTCTGTAGTGTGCAGTGCCTGTGTCTGTAGTGTGCAGTGCCTGTGTCTGTAGTGTGCAGTGCCTGTGGTTGGTGGGCTGGAGTCGCATCATGCCATGTCTGTAGTGTGCAGTGCCTGTGGTTGGTTGGTTGGAGTCGCATCATGCTTTGTCTGTAGTGTGCAGTGCCTGTGGGTGGTGGGCTGGAGTGGCAACATGCCATGTGTGTAGTGTGCGGTGCCTGTGGTTGGTGGGCTGGAGTCGCGTCATGCCATATCTGTAGTGTACAGTGCCTGTGGTTGGTGGGTTGGAGTCACATCATGCTGTGTCTGTAGTGTGTAGTGCCTGTGTTTGGTGTGTTGTAATCGCATCATGCTGTGTCTGTAGTGTGCAATGCCTGTGGTTTGTGGGCTGGAGTCGCATCATGCCATGTCTGTAGTGTGCATGCCTGTGGCTGGTGGGTTGGAGTCGCATCATGCTGTGTCTGTAGTGTGCAGTGCCTGTGGATGGTGGGTTGGAGTCACATCATGCTGTGTCTGTAGTGTGCAGTGCCTGTGGTTGGTGGGTTGGAGTCGCATCATGCTGTGTTTGTAGTGTGCAGTGCCTGTGGTTTGTGTGTTGTTGTTGTTGTTGTTGATTTATAGTCTGTTCACACTTGGTGATGTTAGACTTTACAGGGGGGGAGGAGGGGGGGGAGGGAGGAGGGGGAAGGAGGACAGGGTGGAGGAAAAGGTAAGAAATAATGTCAAGAACAGTACAAATCTAAATATAAACTACACTATCATAATTATAAAAATATGCTAATTTGAGATTGAGAGATAATTTTTGCAACCTCAACCATTTCTGAACTGAAAGAAATAGCGTGAACCGGTTTAGATTTCGAAATTTCAATGTTTGCTTTTGAATAAAGAGCATTTAAAATGGGGCAATGGAAAAGTATATGTTCACCAGATAATGGCTTAGAACATGCACACGCTATATCTTGGGAATATTTGGTCTTCCAAGAGTTCAAACGTATCTTGTATATTAAACTAGAAATATGTCTAGGATATGTTCCCATTACATATTTATCTTGAGACTTCTTAGTTCGGAAACAGCTTTCCAATAACGAATGTATTTCATATATATCTAACTTCAAATTACTTTTTGCAGCATTGCCCATTACCCCGCGTCTGGCTAGTTTATCTGCTATTTCATTCCAATAAATACCACAGTGTGAAGGGACCCAGCAGAAGACTATATTTATTCCTGTGGAAATAATGTAATTAATTAGATGCTTTATTTCAAAGATTACATCTTTCCTTGCTTTAACATCCCAAACTTTCAAACTATCTAACACTGCCTTAGAATCAACACAAAATAAAATGTTACAGAAAGAATGATTACTATCACAAATAAAGAGTAATGCCATAAGAATAGCATACAATTCTGCCGTGAAAATAGAAAATCCTTTTCCTAGGCTGTATGCTTTTTGAACTTTTAAAGCCGGAATAACAAAACCTGAACCTGCACTTAACTGGCAAACGGAACCATCCGTAAAAATTTTTAAATGATTTGAATATTTGTTTTCTAAGTTTTCTCTCACTTTAGAAGTTAAAATGTTAATGTTATCATTTTTCCGGACATCAGTGTAATCTACATCAAAGATAGCTTGGCTATGTTCCCATGGAGGCACCGGGGGAACAACAGGGGCAGGTGAGAGTGAAGTGACATCAATATTGCATTTTTCAAAAGAATCTTTCGTGTAATTTCGAACGGGACAAAGATAACCTAGCTGTTGAGCTCTTTTGGGATATTCAACATTTGAATCCATCAACACTTCGTTTTCGACTGAGTTAGGTACTGTAAGACTTCTTGCGATATATTTGGCCACAGCTAATCTACGTTGATCTGACAGTGATAGCATATTAATTTCTTTGTACACCTTCAACGTGCTTGTGTGCACTGGGACACCAAGCGCTAATTTGAGAGCTTTGCTGTCTATACTTTGCAATTTTTTCAGTAGGCTTTGAGGGGCTGAAAAATAAACTTCTTGTCCGTACACTAGTTTTGATCTTATTAGAGAATTAGCTAGGTGCAGGAGGGTTTTTGTATCTTGAGCCCACGGTTGAATACAAATAATTTTCAATAAGTTTAAACGTTTCCTTGTTTTAGCTATCAAGCTTTCAATGTAAAAACGCCAGTTCAGTTTAGGGGTTAAATTCACACCCAGAAATTTTATGTTTTGTGAGTACTGCAATTCAGAACCATTCAATTTGAAGCTTGGCAAATACACTGGATTGTCTCCATTATTGAAAAACATTAACTGTGTTTTTTCACCTGAGAGAATAAGCCCGTTATTTTCCATAAAGTTGTTTAATTTATCTATCTCTAACTGATATATCTTCTGTATATGATTCGTAATTCTCTTGCCAGTATGCTTTCGGATATTTGTATTTATCCACATAGCAATGTCATCAGCATATTGTACTAAACTCACACTTTTTGATAATATCTTTGGAAGATCATAAATAAGAATGTTAAACAACATGGGGGCTATAATAGAACCCTGTGGAATTCCGATATCAATGCTCTGAAAAGACGAGTAAACTTTCCCTATTCTTGTACATATGGATCTCTGCGATAAAAAACTTTTAAAGTATTGAAACATCGTTCCATTAATTCCTATTTCTTTCAATTTATAAAGTAGTCTAGCGTGCCAGATACTATCATACGCTTTTCTGATATCAAAAAAGGTAGCAAGTGTACTTTTCCGTCTAGCAAACTGCTTTTTAATTTGACTTGTAAGTTTCACCAAATGATCTATTGTACATCGACCTTTGCGAAATCCCGCTTGATTCACTGGGATTATACTTTCTTTTTCACAAAAATATAAAAGACGTCTTTGTATAATCTTTTCTAACAACTTTCCAACGTGAGAGGTTAGTGCTATTGGCCTGTAGCTTCCAATGTCTGACCTGGGCTTACCTTGTTTTGGAACTGGGACTACAACAGATCTCTTCCAGATACTAGGGAGAGTTCCATTAAACCAACATTTTTGGTAAAATGAGTGCAGTAATCGTTTCCAATGTGAAGGCAAGTGGTATAACAGTTGATAGGATATACCATCTAGGCCAACAGCACTTGAATTTGAAGAAAAAGATTCTAACGTCTCACAAAATTCATCATATGTAATAGGAGCGTTTAAATAATGGAAATGATTTGGTGGTGGATCCTGATAGATAGTTCGTTTTTCTTCCTCCTCTCTAAAACACCTGATAGATGGACTGAGACTAGACAGCAAGTTATTTTCTGAAAATATTTTGACGAATGCCTCAGCTTTCTCCTGTGAGGATGGAAGAGCATTATTATCTAACTTAATTGGGTACTGTTGCAAGCAATAACCATTTTTCAATTTTTTAACCATTTTCCAAACCTTATGGATATCTTTTGATTCCGATATTTTGGATCTACAAAATTCTGAGAAATGTATTCTTTTCGCTCGGGCAACAACCCTGTTACTGTTATTTTTGGCATGTTTCATCGCTATGAAGTTTTCATCTGTTCTCACTTTCAGCCAAGCTTTATAAGCTTCTTTTTTAAGAGCTACAGCTATCGCACAGTCTAAATTCCACCATGAATTACCAACATATTTCCACTGTTGGGCATCTTTACAAATAGGAATAGATTTTCCGGCAGCCTGTAAGACATGTCGACAAAACTCTGTATAATATGCATCTATACCTTCATTTTCAATACTACTGAAATGTGTATTGGACAAGATCTTTTCATACAGAGACCAGTTTGCATTTTTATATGAAAATTTTGGGATACTATCTTCATTTCCATCTTCTTCATTTTCAATATGTTCCTTTAACTGTATGATGATTGGGAAATGATCGCTGCCCAAAGTATCATCCTCTGTTGACCATACCGAGTTTACTGCCAATTCCGGAGAAATTAAAGATAAATCAATAGAAGTAGGTTTATGAGTGGAAATGTCTGGCAGTCTGGTAATACTACCATCGTTTAATAAAACCAATTTGGAGTCAACAATATTTTCAACTAAACGGTTGCAAGTTATAGTGGTGCAACCATATTCCCAAAATGGAGCATGCGCATTAAAATCTCCCAGTATTACCCATTTGTTGTTTGAAAAAGGAAGGTTTTTTTATCCAGTCTGTATTATCTGCCTTTGGGCCACTGGGATAGTAAGCAGAAATTATGTTTAAATTTGTCTGCTTGTTCAGTTTTACAGTAACCCCAGTTGCGAAAACTTCAGCATTAGTAGGAATAGGAGGGTTCAGAGGACAATAATTTAGATCCCTTCTCACATAAATGGCAGTTTGAATCTTTTTACCATCATTCCTATAGTTATACAAAGGTGGATAATAAAAATTTCGTATTTTCGGGAGCTTATGAACATCTACATTTAGTGATTGTAATGCTAGCACTGAATAATTATGTTGATATATATGATTTTCAAAGTGTAAGAGATTTGTTGATATAGACCGACAGTTCCATTGAAATATCAATAAATTATCATTGGAAGTTTTCATAGGACATAGTTAACAGAATCGAATGGCAAGGTGAAGTTGACGAGTCACCAAGGGACGAATTGCCAGCTGAAAGAGTCCCATGTGTCCCCTGCACGAGGATGGAAATGCCACGGACCGGGAGCTCCGACACGACCAGCAGGAGGTGGGGGGAATGGCTCGTGGTCCCAGGCGCCTCTCCCGCGTGTCTGATTCTGGCGATGTCTCCGACGTTGCTTCTGCCAAAAGAGACGATGGACATGCCGCCCCAGATTTCCGGCGAGGATGCTGGTACCTCTGTCAGACGGGTGGATGGCATCCCTCAGGAGCCGGTTGTTGAAAGGATCAAGGTTCTCATGAGAGAGAAGAGATGTCTGATGACGAGGAATTTCAGAAAACAATAATGCGTTGAATAGTTGTCGCCTCCCCTCCAGAATCTGATCTTTGACTGGCGTTGCTTTGCTTACCACGATTTTTGTTTTCGGAGATTGCTGTTTGATTTTGTTGACAACGCTAATCATCTTTTTTGCTGTAACTCCGGGGTCAGTACTTTTCAGATCATTTATTCCAGTATGCAGTATCACACAATCAACCGGAACTTCTGAACCAATGTTTTCAAGTTCTTTTTCACAGTCTGAGATCTTGAAAGCTCTTTTGGAGACAACTTTAAGTCCGTAGGCTTCTCCCAGGCGCCTAGCGTTGACTCTTGACATAACAGAGTCGTGCAAAAAAAGAACATTGGGAAGAGAGTCGGAATGTACCTTTTTGGCGTCATCGGACTTGATGCCAATAGATTTGACGTCAGCCAACTGTTCCTTTTTCTTTTCTTCTGATGGTTTTTCTTCTTGTTTTTGTGGCACTGACTGAGAGGGGACTTTTGCTGAATTAAATTGTTTTCTGTGGGCTGGAGACTTCAGCTTGTCTGCATATGTCGGTATGTTGCTGCGTTCTGTTGTGTCGGGAAATGTTGTTGTTGGACTATTTGTTTTGTGTTCCAACACTTACAGTTTCAGCTTGTTTGTAGCTCCATTCTTTTATTCTATCTTTCGTCAGCTCCTCTAACTTCTTTTCCACGACCGAAATTCTGTGGCAGAGCATTTTAACTGTGCACGTCAGTAATTCAAAGGAACTTTCAGGCTGACCAGTATTTTTGCAAGGGTCTTCGCCAGCCGTTGTAGGGTCTGATATGCTGTTGCTGCTCGCTTGGCCAGATCCCCGCTCGCTCCGAGTCGGAGATTGAGTCTGAGATTCAAGCCGAGAACATTCACAAGACTCGAACTTACTATCTGTTGAGCATTTTTTCTTTTCTTTCTTTGTGGCTGCTCTTGTTTTTACCATTTTGTATGTCGTACGAACTTACTGGATTTTTCGATGCGAGCTAAACGTGTACGTTGAAGCAATCCACCATGTTGGTGTTGGAGTGGCAACATGCTGTGTCTGCAGTGTGCAGTGCCTGTGGTTGGTGGGTTGGAGTCACATCATGCTGTGTCTGTGGTGTACAGTGCCTGTGGTTGGTGGGTTGGAGTCGCATCATGCTGTGTTTGTAGTGTGCAGTGCCTGTGGTTGGTGTGTTGGAGTGGCATCATGCCATGTCTGTAGTGTGCAGTGCCTGTGGTTGGTGGGTTGGAGTGCATCATGCTTGTCTGTAGTGTGCAGTGCCTGTGTGGGGTAGTGCATTGCCATTTTTGGGTGGTTGGGTGAGGGCATCATGCTTGTCGTAGTGTGCTGCCTGGGTGGTGGTTGGATGCTCAGCTTCTGAGTGGCATGCCTGTGGTTGTGGGAGTCCATCATGCTGGTCTGTAGTGTGCGTGTTGTGGGTGGTGATATCGTCTGTTGTGCGTGCTGTGTGTGTTGGAGTGCTGTTCTGTAGTGTGCAGTGCCTGTGGTTGGTGGGTGGGTCGCATCATGCTGTTGTAGTGTGCAGTGCCTGTGGTTGTGGTTGGAGTGCATCATGCTTTCTGTAGTGTGCATGCCTGTGGTGGTGTGAGTGAAGCTTCTGTAGTGCATGCTGTGTGTGGTGAGTGAGCTTCTGAGTCATGCTGTGTTGGGGGTGTCCATATGCTGGTCTGTATGTATGCTGTGTTGGGGTGAGCATCATCTGTTAGTGGCAGTGCCGTGTTGGTGGTCATCATGTGTGCATGCTTGTTGTGTGAGTGCATAGTGTGTCGTATGTCAGTGCCTGTGGTGTGGGTGACTCTGTGTCGTAGTGCATGCTTGTGGGGTGATCATCTGCTGTTGTGTGTGTGCCTGTTGTGTGGTCGCATCATGCTGTTGTAGTTAGCGTTGTGTTGTGCATCTTTCTGTATTGCGGCTGTTGTTGGAGTGCTATCTGTTTGTATCTGCCTGTTGGTTGAGTGCATCATCGTCTATGTGCATCCTGTGTGTGGTGAGTCACATGCTGTCTGTAGTGTGATGCCTTGTGTGGGTAGCATCTTGTGTGCAGCTTGTGTGGTGATCTTGCTGGTCTGTTGTGTGGTGCTTGTTGTATTGCTGCGTGGTGGGAGTCATAGCGTTGTCTCTGTTGGGTGAGGCTATCTTTTTGTGTTGGTGTGTGGAGTGCACATGCTGTAGTTGCAGTGCTTGTTGGGTGGGTCAGCTGTGTGTGTGTGTGTGTTGGTGTTGAGTTGTGTGTTGTGGTTTGTGGTAGTGTCAGGCTTGGTTGGTGTGAGTGCATCATGCTGTCTGTAGTGTCATCTGTGTGTGTGGCATCATCGTTGTATGGTGCTGGGTTGGTGTTGGTCACATGCTGTCTAGTGTGCTGTGTGTGGTGGTGCACATGCTGTGGCAGTTTGGTTGTGGTGGAGTCTCATGCTTGTGTAGTGTCAGTCTGTGGTTGGTGGTGGGTGCATCATGCGTGTTGTATGTGCGTGCCTGGTTGTGTGGAGTGCTGGTTTAGTGTCAGTGCCTGTGGTGGTGGTGGTGGCTCAGTTGTCTGTAGTGTGCAGTGCCTGTGGTGGTGGGTGGAGTGCATCATGCTGTCTGTGTGTGCAGTGCCTGTGGTTGGTGTGGATCGTCATGCTGTTGTGTGCGTGCCTGTGGTGTGGTGGATGCATATGCTTCTGTAGTGTGCATGCCTTGTGTGGGTGGAGTGCATCATGCTGTCTGAGTGTGCAGTGCTTGTTGGGGTGGAGTCACATGCTGTGTCTAGGGCGTGCTTGGTTGGTGGTGGAGTGCATCATGCTGTGTCTGTAGTGTGCAGTGCCTGTTTGGTGGTGAGTGACATGCTGTCTGTAGTGTGGTCCTTGTTGGTGGGTGAGTGCATCATGCTGTCTGTAGTGTCATGCTTGTTGTGGGTGGAGTCATCATCGTGCTGTAGTGTAGTGCTGTGGTTGGTGGTGGAGTGCATCATCTTTCTGTAGTGTGCATGCCTGTGGTTGGTGGTTGGAGTGCATCATGCTGTTGTAGTGTGCAGTGCCTGTGGTTGGTGGTTGGAGTCGCATCATGCTGTGTTGTAGTGTGCGTGCCTGTGGTGTGGTGATGCATCATGCTTGTCTGTATGGCAGTGCCTGTGGTTGTGTAGTGCATCATGCGGTCTGTAGTGTGCTGCCTGTGGTTGTGGTGAGTGGCATCATGCTGTCTGTATGTGCAGTGCCTGTGTGGTGGTGGAGTCGCATCATGCTGTTCTGTGTGTGAGTGCCTGTGTGGTGGGTTGGAGTCGCATCATGCTTGTCTGTAGTGTGTGCCTTGGTTGTGGTGAGTCGCATCATGCTGTTCTGTGTGTCGTGCCTGTGGTTGGTGGTGGAGTGGCATCATGCTCTGTGTGTCATGCTGTGTTGTGGTGAGTGAGCGTCCTGTTGGTGTCTCTGCTGTATGTGCATGCCTTGTTGTGGTGGAGTGCATCATGCTGTTCTGTATGTCATCTGTGGTGTGGGTGGAGGCACATGCGTTCTGTTTGCGTGCCTGTGTTGGTGGAGCGATCATGCGTTTTTGTGCTGCCTGTGTTGTGGTGATCATGCTGTGTAGTGTGCAGTGCCTGTGTTGGTGTGAGGCAGCTTCTGTAGTGCAGTGCTGTGGTTGTGGTGAGTGCATTGCTGTGTCTGTATGTGCAGTGCCTGGTTGTGGTGTGCCTGGGTAGGCATGCTGTGGTTGTGGTTGATGGCTCATGCCTTTCTGTAGTGCGTGCCTGTGTTGGTGGGTGGAGTCACAGCTGTCTGTTGTCGTGCTTGTTGTGGGTGATGCATCATGTGGCTGTAGTGTGCAGGCCTTGTGGTGGTGGAGTGCATCATGCGTCTTATGTCAGGCCTGTGTTGTGCGCATTGCTGTGTCTTATGGCGTGCCTGTGTGTGTGGAGTGCAAGCTTGTCTGTATGTGCGTGCCTGTGTTGTGTGATGCACATGCTGTCTGTATGTGGTGCCTTGTTGGTGGTGAGTGCACATGCTGTTGTTGTGCAGGCTGTGGTTGGTGGGTTGAGTCACATCTGCTGTAGTGTGCAGTGCCTGTGTTGTGGTGAGTCCACATGTTTGTAGTGTGATGCTGTGTTGTGGTTGGAGTCGCATCATGGTCTGATGTGCAGTGCCTGTGGTGTGGTGGAGTGCACATGCTTCTGTAGTTGCATGCCGGGTGTGGGTGAGCATCATGCTGTCGTATGTGCAGTGCCTGTGGTGGGGTGAGTCGCACAGCTTGTTGTGTGTGCTTGTGGTGGTAGTGCATTGTCTTAGTGTCATGCCTGGTGGTGTGGAGTCATCATCTGTTGTGTCGTGCGTGTTGGGGGGGTGTCAGCTGTGTTTAGTGTGCAGTGCCTTGGTGTGGTTGGAGTGCATCATGCTTGTCTGTAGTGTGATGCTGTGGTGGTGGTGGGGCACATGTGTTGTTAGTGCCGTGGTTGGTGGTGGAGCATCATGCGTCGTATGTCAGTCCTGTGGTTGTGGGTGAGTCGATCAGCGTGTTGTATGGCATGCCTGTTTGGAGCTATGCGTCTGTAGTGTGCAGTGCCTGTGTTGTAGTGTGAGTGCCTGTGTCGTAGTGTGCAGTGCCTGTGTTGGTGGCTGAGTGGCATCATGCTGTCTGTAGTGTGCAGTGCCTGTGGTTGTGGGTTGGAGTCGCATCATGCTGTGTCTGTAGTGTGCAGTGCCTGTGGTTGGTGGTTGGAGTGGCATCATGCTGTCTGTAGTGTGCAGTGCCTGTGGTTGGTGTGGTGTTGGAGTCGCATCATGCATGTCTGTAGTGTGCAGTGCCTGTGGTTGGTGGGTTGAGTCGCATCAGCTGTGCTGTAGTGTGCAGTGCCTGTGTTGTTGGGATGCCTGTGGTTAGTGTCATGCCTTTGTGTTGGTGTTGGGTCTTGTGTGTGCTGTTTGGGTGGGGTGGGGGTGGTGTCTGTGTGCTGTGTGGTGTGGGTTGGTGATCGCTTGCTGTATGTGCAGTGCTGTGGTTGGGAGTGCATCATGCTTGTCTGTTGTGCAGTGCCTGTGTTGGGGATCGTCTGTGTGGAGTGCGGTTGTGGTGGAGTGCCATGCTTCTGTAGTGGCATGCCTGTGGTTGGTGTTGAGTCCATCATGCTTCGAGTGTGAGTGCGTGGTTGGTGGTGGGTCATCATCTGTCTGTAGTGTGCGTGCCTGTGTTGTGGGGATCATCATGCTGTTGTAGTGTGCAGTGCCTGTGGTGTGTTGGTCGATCTCTGTGGCGTGCGTGGTTGGTGTGGGGCATCTGTGTGTGTGAGTGCTGTTGTGTGGTGCATGCTTCGTAGTGTGTGCTGTGTGGGGGCATATGTGGTTGTTGTCTGCCTGTGGGTGGAGTATCATCTGGTGTGTTCTTTGGGTGGATGCCTGGTGTTCTGTGGATCATGCTTCTGGGCTGTGTGTTGGTGGAGTCATCATGGTCGTAGTGGAGTGCTGTGGTGGGGTGAGTGCATCATGCTGTTGTAGTGGGTCTGTTGTGTGGAGT